>KK112590.1:147339-175844 GCA_000611955.2 Stegodyphus mimosarum
GTGTAGCAACCTTATTGCGGCGCGTGGTGGCCACACAAAATACTGATTCTGATCTCTTGTTCTTGTTTGTTTGCTTTGAACATTTAATCATTTATTTGTACCACTACCACTCAACTGTGTATTAAATTGCATTCAATTATGACGATTCCTTTATGGTGTTGCAATTTTCACAAACGTGAGTGTAAATTAGTTTAACCCCTTGAAGCGCGTGATATTATTTTTATGATTTTTGAACTAAAAACTCTAGAAATTGAATATCATGATACTAGAGACAAATAGTATATGAATTAGAAAAAATCTACTTTTGCCCATTAATCTATGGGTGGTAGTCGCACTCTGAAACCAGCGCGGATAAAACTTACCTTTCTGCATACGCAATTCCAATAAATGACGAAATTTGCAAATTTAAAAAAATACCGCATTTAAGAATTGCATTATATATAAATTTTTCACATTATTTTACAAAGTAATTCGCCAGAAAAATGAAAAATAAATATGTATACAAATTTTCTACAGCAGTGAAATCATAAAAACCTGCATGATAAGGACGTCCTGATAAATGGATAAAAAAAACTCAGTAAATAAAGTAAAGTAAGTATTTAAAAAAAAAATTAAGTCTTTTTTTTTGTGAGAGCATGTTTTGTTTTTTGTACATGCATGTTTTGTTTTTTTTCTCCCTTGCAATACAAAATGAACCGCCGGGATTTCCATTTTACTGGAATATGTCTAGCGTTATTTAGTCTGTTTTTGTCTGGCAGATGAAATTTGCGGTTTTTTATGTTAATGGTGGAGGCTTTAATGGTAGGGCTTTAATGTTAATGGTAGGGCTTTATCTTTTTGGTTTTGATACGGATATTTTGTTTTCTTTCGTATTTTTTCCAAAATATTTATAAAATATTTTAAATTTAAATAAAACTTTTACGAGATTTCTATTTCTAATTATAGCAAAGTATATTTACATTATATTTATATCATACAAAAAATTTACGAAATCGCATTAATGGTGGAGGGGGCCTTTATCTTTTTGGCTTTGATACGGATATTTTGTTTTCTATTCGTATTTTCTCCAAAATATTTATAAAATATTTTAAATTTAAATAAAACTTTTACGAAACTTCTATTTCTAATTATAGCAAAGTATATTTATATTATATTTAAACCATGCAAAAAATTTACGAAATCGCATTACTAGCATAGGAAGCAAGCGTGTTGAGCTCAGAATAAATAATAAATTTGGAAATAAAAGACCTTTTCACTGGGCAGGTGCATGTATTGTTTAGTAATAAAATAATTCTGGCGTATCAAAACCCCTTATCTATATACGGGTAAAAATACACATTCCAATTTCAAAAGCAGCAAACACGATTGTGAACAGCAGTGGTTTCAAGGCAGGACAACTGCGCCTCTAGAGGATTGTGAGCATTGACACAATGCTGTAGTGGCTCAGTGGTCGCGCTCTGAAACCACAAAGAAAATGCTATCAATATACATAGGTTTTTTTATGTATGCAGTTTAATTATTTCTATCTATTTTTTATTGTTTATAATAGAAATAATGATGTGCGGTGAATAACTTTTGAAATTTAAAGTTGTTTATATTAATAAAAGGAAGTTATTTTGTCTCTTGAAAACACATTTTAAAAGGCATCCGATTTGAAGCACTAAGACCTAAAAAATGTGTGATTCTGCAGTCATTTTGTGTTATTTAGAGGTAAAAAGATCAGCAATCAGTCGTAATAATCGGTTTTCACTCAAAAATTTCGGAAAGAAGAGGAGAAACATATCCAAAAATTGGTAGTTTCAGAACGCGACCACCGCGCGTGAAAGGGTTAGCAACTTGGGCACACTTTCCATTATTTTTTTTTATGTAAAGACTAATTTTTTGTATTACTTAAATCTAAGAAA
This sequence comes from Stegodyphus mimosarum, assembly GCA_000611955.2. Lineage (NCBI taxonomy): Eukaryota > Metazoa > Arthropoda > Arachnida > Araneae > Eresidae > Stegodyphus > Stegodyphus mimosarum. The sequence continues at coordinate 149,244 of KK112590.1, forward strand.
AACGTTGAATTACATAAATTACGTGTACTTACTTTACCAGTAAAAAAGAATGTACAGTCCGGATAATTGTAATTTTCTGCTTTCATTTCATCTTTTTAGCCCAAAAGGGCTCTAGCCTGAAAGGGCTATTTGACTAGAAACAGATTTTGTATCGTCTATTGTAAACGGCGAAACATTTTAAAAATTTTAGCACCAAATATTATCACCGTGCATTATTTTTAAAGAAATTAATAAACACTGTGCGGAATAAAACATTTTTGTCTTCAGTGCGTAAGACTGTTCATCGGAAATTCTAAAGATATCGTGTTTTTAAATATTTTGTGATTTTGCTGTTGAACTGGTTTTCATGTGGAGTAAGGGTGAAACTGAGAAAAAACTGAAACATAGAAATATATATGACAGTACTTGACACTTCATCGTGAGTTCAAAACATATGCTGTTATAGTGCTTTTAAATTTTTTGTAATTTTGCTGGTGAAATCTTTATGGCGTAAGTGCGAAGAAAATGATGCTAATAATAAAGCTAAAAAGACAAAAAGAAATGTGTTAGCAGGAGTAAGTGTAGGAGCAGACTGATAGACTGCAAACTCAGCGAGAGCGTAAAAGAAAGTCAATAAACCCTTTCGGGTCGTTAAAATCTGGCCTCTTTCAATCTTTCTTTGTAGAATTATTCTTACGAATTGAGAAGAATGTCAAACGAACTTGCAACTTTAAAAGCACCTATAAATCTAGCATGAATTTTTAGCATGAAATCTAGCGCGAACACTTTTCGTTTCGACGCTAGTTAATTATGATGAAATGGACTTAATTAGCGATTCAAAGAGTGAAATACTAATAAAAAATTTTCTACTAAAAGGATGATGCTAACAGAAATCTATATTGACTTGAGAATTACAATGTATGCTATACTATAAAATAAAACAAGAAATCGTCGCATGCTTTCTAAGATAAATTTAAGAGATTACTTTCGGTATTTAGAAATTTACACAAAGCTTTCATGTGTTTATGCGCACTTTAAAGTAATGTAAAAGTTTCATTCGCAGATGCGTCATTATCTAAAAAACATCTGTTGTGTACACCACATGACTTCCTTCTACGGTATATTAAATTATACGCATTTTTTCCTGCATTTCATTTAAGCTTATTACCTCGAATTTCAATAAAATTATATTTCTTATTCAAAATATCCGGTTCTCATTTCGCGACAAGGCAAAAATACATAAAACCTAAAAATATTTTTATTAAAAATTGAAAAATATAAAACATAAATACAGTTAACACAATTTAATGAACAACGTTTACAATTAAAATTACTGTTTCTACCCAAAAACAATCAATTCGGCCAGCCAGCAAGAAGATATAATTTTCTGGGCGCAAAATTAAAAGCTTACTTTTGGTCTCACTCAGCAAAAAAACATTGAAGGCATAGAAACTGACTGAATTAGTTTTTGATGCTATGCTGAGTCAATATATGGGATAACTTGGTAACTTAAATGATGGATAAGCATGAATTCCAGAATGGATTAAGCATGATTTAATTCACATTAGTAAAAAAAGACGTTATCTTTGTTGTTGCGAAGCTTAGTTTCTCTCGATTCGTAGCAAATCCACTATTTTGCTAAGTTTTAAATGTAAACAAATATGGCTTGTATGGTAAAAAATTAGGCTTAGCTGCATTTAAGCAACATTTAAACTGCAGATAATTCTACAACTATTGCATTCAGGTTAACTAAAGGCATAAAAAACTTAACTAGAAGGTAAATTCAACATAATTCCATCATTTATAAAGCAAAAAGTGCGCAATTTACCACCATATAAGAATAAGAAACTGATCTCACCGAGCCGAGTAACAGAGTGGGTACATATATATTTATATTTATATACTCGTTGCGACCGATTACAACAAAAAAGGGAGGTGCGTAGCTATATGCTATAGCAGTCCTAATACAAAATCTCAACGATCTGAGGCTATTTGATTTTGAGTTATGCGAAATAAACACACACGGACGTGCATACGTACGTACGTTCAGACGGCATGAAAAGAATCTCTTTAGAATCCGTTTTAAATGAGTTTTATAATTCGCTTGGGGAAGAAGAGTCCTTTTTTCTGTGCTTATGTACAGATGTCACGCAAAAACTTCGTTAAATTTCATTCGATAGCGGTCAAAATGGATATTTTCGTTGAAATATGTTACCCGGAATTTTTCGTGATTACAATACTTCTTTTACTTTGTACAAGGAATTAAAAATGAAGCTTCTGTCACTCAGAGTTATAAATGCTACTTTATAAAGTGCAAGGAAGTTTGTACGTACAAGGAAGTAAAAAGAAGTACTTTCGGCATTTTCCAGTTACCTTCTCAGACACATATAATCATTTAAATTAAAGGACGGATCTAAATTAACCGACGAATCCTATATATCGAGTGTCAATATTATTCTGTATTCTGTTCAATTAGTTTCCCTAGGGGTTGTTACATCGTTCGAATAACTGAACTAACTTCCTCTTTGAACAGAAATAAATCGCAACCTCCTTGAATCTAGGACATTACCGTTGTTTCCAAGCTTCCCAAATAGAAGAACACAGCTTTAATGCTTACGTCTGCATCCATGGGAAATTTTAGTTCTAATAGAGAATTCTAAATAGAGTTCGTGGATCAAAAAAGTAATCTGGGTGCAAGGTAATAAGGAAATTACTAGTAAAATCTTGGTGATTTAATGAAAACTTAATGAATATACTCACACCTCGGAAAGCTGATATGATGCGACAAACTTCCTCCAACTATGAGTATTAAATTTGGATGCTATGTCGTAGTTTGATAGAAGAGGGACTATCTATGAACTTAAGATAAAGAAATAATTGTAGAAAATGTAGCATATAGCAGATAATATTAGCTGACAGAAAATAACTTGTGCAAACATATTATGCTTTTAATAGTAATTAAGAAACTTGTTGTACATTTTATGTATGTAAATCAAGCCTATTTTGATGCCAAAATCATCTTTGGAGGAATGTTGTACCTATACTATGTTGTACTGCTGCACAATTTATCTTCACGTAATCTGAGATTAACATTGCACGAGATATATATTTTTTTTTAAATCGAGTACACTGTTGCTTGTAAAAGGCCACGTTTCGAAAGATGTCTTTGCGGTGACAATTAGGTTGCATACTAACAATCGAGAGAATTAAAAGCAAGGAGGAATACTTCCCAATAATTTGATATTCTAATTGATACAATTTCAAATATCCTTCCTTTTGAAAACGAACGTGGATAATTATAAAGATTTTCACTATTATTAAAATTAGCAACAGGCTTTTCTATCACCATATATGCCATATATTACACAGCTCAGAGCAAAATTATTTTGTTTTCTAAGAATTTAAAAGGAAAATTAAAAATATTTAGATATTTTTCAATATCTTGCTTTACATAAATCTTTCCAAAAACATGTAATTTAGCGAGTTTGTAAAAACATTATTTATAGTTGGGATTTTAGTTAGTGTATTGCTTCACGTGCTTAAATTGCTTTTAACCCTTTCAGTTCTTAAGACATGGATGACTTCATTCCATGCGGCTTCAGCTCTACGTCAGAGTTCATCAATTCTTTTAGTAACTTGCGAATAGTGGCGTGCCAGTCACTTAGCAGTCCATAGTCAATGCCTGAGATCTGAAGAAAGTGCGCGTCAGGGAAATTGTCGAAGGCATTCTGTATAGAATAAACCCCCCGATCGACTGGGAGCAATCACGGCATTTTGGCTAGGTTAATATCTAGACAGACTCGACTTTTGAGAAGCAATTTACAGCCTTCACATTGACTAGAGCTATCGTTTATTAGGTGGTAGGTTCAGACTCGGCTAGAACCATATGATACTCTCTTCTCTGCCCATTGATTGTGGGGACGCTACACGGTTTGATTTCGAAGGCTGTCACTGGGGGTTTGGTTCTCTGGTCAACACTGGGGGATGGTCGATGTCTTGCTATGACGTTGTTCTCTTCCTAATGGATGCGTCCGCCTACCTTTGACTTGCATGATTTTAACCAACATTGTGTGAAACAAAACACCCCCTAGGTTGAACGGAGGGTTATGCGTTCTTGGATCGCCTCTAGGGGCTGGGATGATTAACCGCGTAAGGCAGCCTCGAGCAAGCCAATTCTATGTGCCCCTTCCTCTTAGAGCAATGTATAGAATAAGCTCAGTACAGCAGGTGGTTGTTTTGCATTCTTCGAAAACACAGCAAAGTTATGGATCTTAACATGTTAGAAACACAACGACGGTTGTCTACATTACCGAGTAAGCGAAGAGGAAGTGACCATGGTGTGTACCTAATGACACTGTCTACTATTACGCCAGATGTTGAATCCGTATGATGACGAATGCAAACTGACAGTGATCTTTCTAACTTCTACATACGAAGTCATCCGTTATGATGTTGTGCGCAACAGCAGGATTTGACTGACAAGAGAAAATGGTGACTTCTTTGTCCGTCATTCGCCGCAACACTGTGGGCGTGCCTGTCTCTGCTGCAACCGCAAGCCATAGCAATGGTCGCTTTGCTGGCAGGCCCTGCTTCTGCCGACGTCGTCGCACTGCCCACGCGCACGCTTGTCGCCTAGCACATGAGCCACAGGTTTGTTTGTTTTCTAGGGCGTTAATGGACCGGGAATGCTGGGAACCTGTATGGCAATCAGTATGGTCCTTCTGAACGAATCGGTTCCATACCCATTGTTAATCATGGTATCACTACCAACACAATCCTCAGTGTCGATGAAAGGTAAACTGCACTTTCGATAGCCACGTTGCTGGCGCAATCAAAAACCGACACATGCTAGCAGAAGTTTCGTTTTCCCACATAAGGCATAACACGACTTTTACACACACAACCATCGTTCAAATGCAATTTCTAAATGAGAAACGTGCTGTGCAATGTTCCCATTTATATATACTGCGAACGGCATAAGACACTAATTACTCTGAGCGCAAGTTTTGGAAAGGTAATAATTTGTATATAATACCTTTTATTCAAATGTGACATTTACTGTATGTCGTCTTCATGGTGTAACAATTTTAATGCTTAGCAGTATAACATTATCGAAAATGGGCCAAAAATATTTATTAAAATGTTGTAGGCCCTCCTAAAAGAAGTAATTACATAAAAAAGCATTTTTTCCCATTTGCTTATCATGTTTATAAATCAAGAATATTACCTACCTGAAATTATGTAAAGACCTTCTCCTAGTTTAGATGTATATACCAATCTAAATATAGCTACATTTAACCTAGCTTTAATTATAGAAAAGTGCTCTTTGTACTTTGGGAGAGTTATTAATATTTCTTCTTTAAAAAACTATCGAACTCTTTGGAAATTCATCGAGTACTTTATTGAAATCAAAACCCTTCTAAAGTTGAAATCTGTTTAAAGATGAAAATCATGCCTTAAGTTATTTCTTATATTGTTAAATAATCAATAAACGGGTTTAGCAATATTTTACGTTAACGAGAAATTTCAATCATTTCCTTCGAAGCTTCGAAAAAGACTAACTTTTCATTAGAAAAATTTAAACATTAAAATAAGAAACATGGTTCCACCCTTTTGAACTCATTCAAAGTTATAAATTGTTATAAAATTTACCTAAAATCTACTCATCTGTCTTTATAACAGGAAACTACGAAAAAAAGTATATAAAAATATTTTAATTGTGTTTACATCTTTTAAAAAAACTTGAAACTTAATTAAACTTCTATGAAATTAAAAATTTTCTTTATTAAAAGGACTTTTGTATTAATTTTATTCAGCAAATTAGAAAATAGAAGCGTTTGATCTCCTTGCAATAACCCGACAAGTTTTTATATCTCTGCGAAAAGAATTAGTAAACGTTTATAAAATACTAAAAATAATTAATAGAATTACAAAATAATAATTAAAATTTCCATATTAATGAAAGTGAAAAGGCACATTAATTTGGTAAAAGATGGGCAATTATTTGCCTTTATATTACGGTATATAGCAACTAGAATTTGTTTATTATACGTGTAGTGGTTACGATATTTAATAAAAAGTCTATTTTACATGGTTAGTTGTTTGTTAATACGAAAGACAGGGTCACATGAGAATAAGATCTCTGAATATTCAATTTCAAGTTTTAGCAATAGGATGATTTAGCAGCATATTGCTGCTTCTGCAATAAGAGTATGACTGTGTTTTCTTTGAAATCCGTATTCTAAAGGTATACTCTCACACAGTCTTTGAGTGTTTGATGTAATAGAGCAGACGTGTTGGAGAAGACCTACCTTAAACATTAACTTGCAAGAAATCATAAATTTATCAGATATTATTCCAAACTTTTGTTCGCTCGAAAATTTGAACGATTTAATGCAAAGCTAAATAACTTTGGCAGGACCTTAATGGTTTCCTTCCAGCATGTGTTTCACTCACATTGAAAATCTACTTAGGAAAAGAAAGACGTAAGCTGGGTTTAACAGAACACAAGCATTTAAAGTTGTAAAAGAAAACAACTTACAATACCACAATATCCAGATCAAGCAACATAACAAAATCAGATAAAATCAGATCACTATCAGTTTCCTATCAGATATGAAAATTTAAACCCGTTTTAGGTTGCAATAACTGAGACGTCATAGATGTATATAAAGATCACCTGAAAAAGGTGGCTACACACTTTATATTTCTTATAAGATATATATACTTATATATACTTATAAGATATATATACTTATATATACTTATAAGATATATATACTCTAATATTTAGAGTGCAGCAGAAATCTACGAAAATACTGTTACGGATTTTGTATTTATTTAGGTATTTTAATAGACTTGTAATTAAATTTTTTTTTATTTTCTCGTGCAACGCAGCACGTGACGAATTGTAAGAGAAAGCTACGGCGGAAAAGTAAAAATACAAGAGCACGTGCATTTAACATTTTATAAATAGATATCTCGTAATTGCTGTTGCTATTCAGAAAAATCAAGAAAACAGATTTTACGAGAATATTCTCGTGCTCGATTAAGAAGCTTATAAAAGCCGGATTAAAACATCTCAGCTCAGTTATTATTGTTTTAAGCGAACTATAATATTTACTTAGTGTTGTTACCTATTGTAGCGAATTCGCTGTGAGATCGAATTAACTTTCTCTGTATTTTGAATTTTGAATTTGAGTTCTGTTCAATGTTTTTAGTAGTTAAAAACATAACTGCTGTGAGATATTGTGATATTGTACATATATCTCTGATTAAATATTTCAGCATTTTGTTTTATTTCTTGTGAAAAGAATAAATTTTATTAACTTGTTAACGACTTGTGTATTCAATGCATTACGAATCCATACGCAAGCAACGATACTTTTATCACTGGAATGGGAAGATTTTAAACATGTAATACCTAATATACTAACGGAAAAAAATTCCACCACCAAGAAGGAGTTGTGCTAGGTAAATAAATTAGGTAGGAGTGTTTATAGATGTGATGATGTCTATCCAAATTTCGCGCTAGGCATATAAACGTGGCGCTAGTAGCCACTAACTATGAATATGCAAATCATGTTTGCTTTAAATACGACATGTAAAATTCATGAGGGTTATTTACCGTTGAGATATGGCGTGGTGAGTTGATGTTAGTCAGAAATAAATTCAAGAAGACGAAGGGGTCATTATCAACAGCTCAATGAGTTTCAAAGTGTTCCAGTGATAGACCTACGAGAAGGTGAATTTTTTTTCACGATACTGCAGAAAGATTTGGCAGGGATGTACCCAATGTGCATAATTGATGGCAACAGTAGTAAGGTATTGGCTCAAGAAGACCATGTTCCGAGCCGCCAAGTGGCACTACTGAGAGGAAAGACCACTGCGTTCGACGAATGTCTGTGGTGTATCGTACTGAGTCTCCGACAGAAATTAGTGCAGTTGCTGCAGTTCGCACCACAGTGACACGATGAACTATTATAAATCGGCTAATTGAAGAGCTTCGAGCCAGACACCCTTAGCGTGCAATTCATTGACTCAAAATCATTGTTGTTTGTGGCTTCAGTACTGTTATGTATTACTTATTTCAGTTGTGATTTAAATTGTTTTAAAGGTAATGATTTAAATTATTTTGCTTCAGACTTAAAGATTAATTTGTTTTTAATTTTTGTAGCTGAACTTAAGTTTTTTTGGCTTGTTGAAAAGTAATTGTAGTCATTTAATTTGTTCTCTTGACAGTTTTGGTTAACGCTGATTTTAAGTTGCTTGTGTAATTAATTTTTCTTCTTTACTTTTGGTTGGTTAACTATTTAAATTTCTGTTTAGTTTATTATTTTTCTTAACCTTGGTTGTTAATGTTAATCTCTTGATAGGTTGATCCTTAAGGTCAATCTTTTTAAAGTTGTTACACAAGTTGGTGTTTAAAGTTTAATTTAAGTTTTAATTTTATTATGCCCCCTTTTCTGCTAAATTTGGGATCCATATTTTCTGACTTTGGTGGTCGTTTTGGTGTTGTGGAGAATATATAAAAATTTTCATACTTGATTATTGTATTTTAACTGAAGTAATTTTTATTTCCTTACTATGGTGGTCGCGTTTGGTGTTGGAATAAACCCAAGAAAATTATCTATGTAATTATTATATTTTTATTTAAGTACTTATCAGTATTGAAGTTAATTTGTTGTAAAATCAATAATTAACACCTATCCTTTCAAAAGTATTCCGTTGCCCTTCCAAATAGATTTATTGACTTGTTTTCGATTTCTTCGCCCGCTAGACGGTAGTCTGTGAAACATCTGTCAACGTGAGTAAAGTTGCACCCTGCGAGAGAGGCTAGATCCAACACTACTAACCCTGCCGCAGGGTCAGGGGGGCGGGGTGTTTTTGCTTACTCGCAGGCTTTTCCTATGCTGGAATGGGACCCCTCGACGAGGCTAGCAGCGATATTCGCCAAATGCAGGAGCTCTTTCCACCTTGGGCTGCACCGTCCTGCGTGTTTTTTCCCTGGGGTTGCCGGGCTGTTGGCGGTTTTCCTACCATCTACAATCGCCAATCGAGCAGTCTTGGCGAATTGAGTAAAAAGGCTTGGGAGCTGGCGACGAGGAGGACTGAGGGAAGACTGACACGCAGCAGCCATTTTGACGGAAGGAGACGGAGCTGAAAGCGTCAGCATTATCAGAGAACCAAAGATGTCGGAAGAAATAGACGAGAGAAGGATACTATGGAGGGCGACGAAAATGTCCAAACTTATCCTGATCTAATTACTTCCTTTTTTTTCTCTCCTTATAGAAAGCAAGCAAGCATATCTACAATGTATTCTCTATGTTAACTTCACTGTTTGGAACGTCAAATTGAAGTAGCTCTGTGACGTTGGCCGGAGTTTGTTTGTCGGATGTCTGTATCTACCATGTTAAAATTCCCTGTTTGGAACGGTAATGATTTTATGTTTTTTCCACACCGCCACCCATGTAACAAATTTGTAAATTATTCAGTAATATCTTAATAAATTCCATATTTAATTTTAACTTTCTTGTAATGTTTCACTTTAAATTTAGAACACTGGACCTGACAGTTTATGTTCACAACGCATTAAATTTAATTATTCTGTTGGAGCTCTTGGTCACTATTTACGATTGATTTGAACACTAGTTTTACAGTATCTATTGTGTTTATCATGTTGTCACAAACCTTACACATTCATGTTATTGAGAATTGTTTATCCAAATATTGACTTATCTTTTGGTATTGAACTTAAACATATACACAAACTCTTAAGAATTAAAAGCTCCAACAGTACTGACTAGCTAGAACTCATTAGAAGACGTAGTAGAGATTTGTTGTGTTTTCTGATGAAAGTTCGTTCTGCCTTGGTACCAGTGACGGCCTTGTGTTAGACAGCCAGCTGGTTTGGGGATTCAACCTGTTCTACTGCCATTCACGAACAGCATTCAAAGAGATGTTTTCCAACATGATAACTCTCGCTCTCATGCCACTCCAGTAACACAACATACTCTACAGAATGTGGTAACTGCATGTTACCTTGGCCTGCTAGATCACCACATCTTTCTAAAGTCGACTACGTATGTGGCTCCATTGGACAACAACTCCAGCGTCATCCACAATGATCAATAAACGTTCCTGTATTGACCGGCCAAGTGCAACAGGCATGGAACTCCATCTCACAAAGTGTGATCCGGCACCTTTATGATGCACACAATGCATCTACGTTTGCATGCTTGCATTCAAACTTCTGGCTATTAAACCGGTTATTAATGCATCAGCATTTCACATCTGAAATGGCTCTTCTCGCGCTTGCGCAAGATCTCCCGTAATCTTGAATATTTAGTCTATTAAATATGTTACCTAGCAAATGTGTTGCCAAAATTTCATTACCCTGTAATAATTTTTCCTTGGCGTTAGTTTTTTTTTCCGTCAGTGTAAATACATGATCATTACTCAACAAAATATTTTGAAAATGAAACAATCAGTATATTCTAATGCAGCGGTTCCCAAACTGTTTCGTTCGCCTACACTTTAATGAGATTTTGCAATTATAATGTATTTTTAACCTCTTCCTTCAGAATCTATGATCTTCTTACCTCCATTTAGTTTTCTCACAACTTAGTTTACAATAACAATATTTTAATACCATAAATTAACCAACTTCAATGAATAAAGTGAACAAAATATAAGTTTTTCCCCAGAGAATAATAAGTTTGAGACTACTTTAAAGAAATTTTTACTGAAAAGATCAGAAATAAAATTGTCTTTCTCATTTCGTGTGTGGGTATCTAATGCTTGAATAATCGTTGGAGGTACTTAAGTGGATTATTATGTTTTCTTTGGCTTCGTTTTTTACTCAAACCTCTGTTTTCTGATCAAAATTTGTAAAAAGACTGTCGAATATTTCTTTTTTCCCCGATGCAGTAGAAATAAAGATTACCCCAAATCTAGCTTCTTGAGCATAGAATCAGATATGTCAGACGTTTTTAAAGCAATTATGAAACTTTTCTATAATATTAAATTGAATTTATTTATTTTCGAAAAACTGTCAGAGAGCTTTGCATCTGCTTGTAGGCATAATTCATTTATAAATTTCCATCTTAACTGCAATCGATGGTTTCCAAAAACATGCTTGGTGCGGATGACAATTCAGAGTTATTATCCACAAATACTTTCTGTTATGTGCAGCGATCTACTTCTTAAGTGTCTGTTTATTTTTGTGCAAATAAAACTTTACATTTAACCACTTTAAAAGAACAACAAACTCCATACTCAAATTGGTTTGAATATCACAATTGAACTAAAGAGAGGAACTTGATGATTCACTTAATACTGAAAATATAGTTAGCTTCTAATCTCTGCATGGGATATGCTGTGACACAGCAGAGAACGGGGTGGATAGATATGGTGTTTAGTATCTTAGGTGGCCGCAGACCAACGAACAGAGTTTCTGGGCAAATCCATTTCCGACTATCAACACCTGAGTACATAATAGCAAGTCTGTATCTTAAAATCAAACTTAGGTATTCGCAAATTACGCTAACGGAATCGAGTAATAGGAGTGGTGTAGAAGAGGTTAATTTCAGATTTTTACAATGCTTTTACACACATTTCGGAAAATTACCAGTCACATCGAATGCTGTCAAACTTTCTTTTCTTTGCATTAAATACCAAATGTAAATTTTGTGAATGTACCAGCAAATTTAAAAGCATTTGTTTTTTATTTTCTGCCATTTCTTCGCGTGATTCCAAATTAAGCAATATGTTAACCCAAGTCTACATATACCACAATTTGGGAGCCTCTGTTCTGATGAATTACACACTAAAACTAAAGACTAAAACATTTTTTGCTTATAAAATACTCGAGAATGGATGTATGAATTTAGATTAGTATAGAATGCCTACTTTTATGTGATTTCGAAATTTGTTTCGAATATCTTCTTAGGATGAAATAAAAATAACATCTGATCGTTTTGACGCTTAATAGTCCAGGCTGTTAAATCAAAAGTCATTAAAAAGTTAGGGGTGATAGAATTCTTATTGAATTATAATACCTCCTAGAATTCTGTGAAAAGGTACATTTTGAATTTTACCGGTGAAACATTCTAAAATTAAAATTTGTATGTTTTGTTTTACAGTGACTCTCCTAATTAATTTTATATTTTCAGAATTCTTACATCGTTAGTTCTGAAGCTACTTCTATATAAGATTTTATCTTATTTCAAGCATATTTTTAGCTCGATATAGAAATTTAGGATTGATAATTATGGAAATAAAGTCTTTTGTCACAAATTCAAGCATTCGATATATAATGTTTAAATATTTTAAAGCTTATATATATTTTTTGAAATTTCTAATAACACAATTTTTTAAAGTGGAAAAAATTTCTGAAATACCTTAACGTAATATGTAACATAAATAAACCTAAGTTAAATGGAAATGGTATTATAAGTGCGGAAAATTAGCCTATGGCCTTATACGAAAAATTTCCATTATTGGCGTAGTAAACTTTGGTACACTTTGCTTTGCTTTCTTCTAGCTCTTGAATATTCCAGTGATATTGTGTCAACACGTAAGTAATGAGTATTGGCTGTAAATATATTATAATGCATAAATACCAAACTTTTTGAATACGTATAAATTTATTCTAACATACGAGAGAATCCTTTAGGCAGAGAATTTTTTATCTCGCACTGTTATCGGTTGTTACTTCTCACTTAACAAACAAGTATTTCATTTCTATTAAGAAGTCTGTTATTCACTAATTAGTGCAAACTACATACGCGGATCTTTATCAGGTAATGACGTTAATTTCTCACCAAAATTAGAAGTTGAAAATTTCGTTGAACGATAAAGATAAGATAAAGTTCCAAACATCTCATACCAGTTATAATACAATTTGTCTTTATACTGTTGAATGACTTTGATAGTAGTTTTCTAGTATTATGTGATTATGAAATTGAAAACAAATATTTGTACTTTTCAAAAAGCATTAACACTTTTAATATTACTGTGGTTATGCAATAATAAGATATCTGTACGTTGTACTGTCATGAGGTTATCTCGAAGCAGAAGGCATGACAAATGAGCAATGCCCTCGCCGGGCTTTGAACCTCTCGAATACACGCTGAGTGCGCTGACTACGAAGACATGCTAAGAAGGCGGTAGAAATACCTTATATACTTCCCCTTTTAAAGGCGACTGGGGATTCGAGGACCCAATCGCCGAATCCTGGTGGTGGAGAATTATCATCCACCAACTCTTTCAGTCTCTTTCACCTCTTTCTGTAGAGTCATTACTTTCTTTTTTATTTCATTTTCTTTTTTTAACGCTGGAGACATAAAAAATGAGCAATGCCCTCGCCGAGACTCGAACCTCGGAACTCTCGAATACGCGCCGAGTGTGCTGACCATTACACTACGAAAGCATGCTAAGAAGGCGGGAGAAATACCTTATAAAGTGATTAAAATCATTATTTTATTTATTATTGCTAAAATCATTCCTAACAGCAGTTTTGCTGCTAGGAAACTTGACATTTAAACTAAAACAAGTTCAATCGAATGTTTGACACATTCACATATATTCTAATACATCTTATAAAGAAGCTTGCAATTTGTTTTATCTTATAACTATTCGATGCTTTATTACAACAGTAAGCTTTTCTAAAAATGTGACAGCTATATATTTTCCGTTTCGATTTCTTAACTATTTGCTTTTCAGTTGATTGTTTTTATTTCTATTCGGACTAGAAAGACAGACAAAGTAATAAGAATTGAAACTGTCTAGCTTGACACTTTTCGCAACGAACTGTCAAAGTGTTTTCTATTTCCGTTTAAAATAAAATTTACTATAAATAACACTTTTAGCTGTTTGTAATGTTGTCAAAAACTATTTCTTGAATTCGTCTAATGGCTCTTAAGCAAATGGTAGTTTCTCTTTACGAGATACACGTAAGTACAGTAAATGAATTAGTAATGCTGGATATATATTTACTATTTTTGAAAACTTTTTAATGAACAGAATTTAGCGTAAATTATTTATCAAGAAATCCCCACTGTCTGCATGCCTTCGTAGAAAAGTTCTAAAAGGAGAAGGCTAATATTTTATCCATTACTGAAAATTGGAACTGAAACAATTTACCACTGATCATTTAAATTCCCGCCTGCGTCACTTATGGTGATGAAAGGAAAGAAAGTGAGCATATATTTTTATAAATAATTTACCAAACTTGGCTTGCTCTTAGCCATATAGCGTTTTCATGCCAACCCAATGGATCGTATTTATATCATGTGAATACAAACAAGTAATAATGTCAAATACAGTCAACTACTGTGTATAATAATGTAATATTATAATCAATTAGTTAGGCAAAGTTATAATTTACACTATTACTGTTGTAATACATAAACGTTTCTTGATCAGAATCAACGCACAATTACGTAACATTTTTCAAACAATGCATACTATTTTGAATACAATTGCTACAATATAATACATGAGTTCTTTGACGTTACATTTTCTTTTAACATGTCTAGGAATTGTTTCTTTAAGAGTATCAATAGCAGTACAGTTTGCTTACTTAGGATTATATGCAAGGAAAGATTCGTACTTTTGTCGGAAATAATTCGATTTGACGTGATTAACTGGTTTCTAATTTTTTCATTTGAGATTTAGCACTGAAATAATCCTCTAGATCGGGGCTTCTTAAACTTTTTTCAGTCGGGACCCCTTTTAATCACTGACACTTTTTCGCGACCTCATTATATTAAATATAAAAATAAATATCCGCCCGTAAATAATGTATTGATTTGATAAACAATATACGTATAAAAAGAGGTATTTTAGGATGTATTTAAAGCAAATAAAAACTAAAGAAAATTCTAATGAGACAAATGTGCTCGTATTCTACTATTCTGCTGCATAACAAATCCAAATGTCGGGGCGATATTTGACACTTCTCTTCATCTTCAACATGTTTCAACAGTGAACGACATTAGGTTTTAATTAGCGTTAAAGCTGAAAACAGTTTTATAAAAATATATATTGCTGAATGAGAGAAGAACATTTAATCCAGAATTCATCAAGGATTTTTGTGAAAACTCAAGTTTTAGGCTTTAATCACTAGCTAGCTTTACAAATTTCTTTTGCATTAAGAGAACAGATAATTAATCTTATTAATATCAATTAATGTAATGTCTTTGTGAGTCTAATCTCATTAATGCCAATTAATATAATTTCTTTAAAAGTCTTATGAATCCAGTTTCTTTAAATTCAGCTACAGAACTGAATTTTCGTGATCCCAAAATTTCGATTTGCAACCCCATCTGGAATCGCGACCCATAGTTCCTCTAACCGGCAAGGCCGTATATATACGGCCTAGAATATTTTTTACGATATCTCTAAGAACGTATATATACGTGCATATTAAAAAACGTTAAAGGAATTAAGGCAATATATTAATATTAGACAAATGCAGGTATCAAATACCGGGAGAACTTTTACATTAAAATATTTTTTTTTCTCATAGTAGTTTTGGGATATTTGTGCTTTCTTAGCGAAAACACTGGACTGTCAGAGGGTTAAGGAACACTGCCCTAGATTATAAACGTCTTTGAATGGCAGTGGTTCCCAGTGATCATGAATAAACAATTACATCCTCATCCTAATTCGCCATGTATTTAAATAGCCCAACTTCATAGAATTCATTGATGGAAACGTCGAGACCTTATTTCTCACCCTCGCACTCTAACACTCATGATAGATAATGTGCGAGATAAAAAAACTAAACTTACAACACTCACCATGGTTAATCCGCAAGTAAAAGAATTGAAGATTGAATTGATTAATTGAAGACGTTTCTTTGGTAATCTCTTCCTAGCAATTGCTTCATCCACCGAAAACTAAATATCGCAGAATTTTTATCGTACGAGAATCACACAAATCACTATATTGTGTTTTCGTAACATTTTTCTTAACATGAGCACATGGGTATAATATTTTAGATTTCGTAATTTTTACGACATTGATATATATATATATAGAGAGAGAGAGAGAAAGAGAGTTTCAGAGATCATGGGATAAACTTGGAGGGGTGGTAGAGCGTATTAAACATGCATTTTTTGATTGGAATGTAGGGTCTAAAGTGACGGGTTAAGGCAGGAACGCAAAAAAAAAACGACAGGCGAAGAAAAAGTGTTTATGTACAAAATCAACGCAAAGTGTTTCTTTGCAGCAATACAATATTCACAATAAATGTTCAACATTGAGACCACCAGCAGTAATACATGCTTGGTAACGTCGCAGAAGGGATTGTCGAACATTTTGAAAAACGACAGGTATTTCGCGCACGCTTGCAGCCGCAATGCATAGTCGTGCAACGAGGACCTCCAGTAAGTCAACAGGAGCCTCATAAATAGTGCTCTTCAAATGGCCCCATAAAAAATTCCAAGCTGGATAAATCTGGCGAACGGGTTGGCCATCGAACGGGTCCACCACGGCCAATCTATCGGCCCGGAAATGTCCCATCCAAGAAATTACGGACCCGCACGTGGTTATGGGCTGGTGCACCATCATGCTGGAACCACATGAGATCATGAACGATAGCCGGAACATCCAGCAGCAATTCCGGTAGCAACTCTTGCAGAAAAATATAACATAAGCCATTTGTACGTGCAATTAAGAGGTCTGGGTTTATGAGGTAGTCATTAACAATACCCGCCCACACATTCAAGGAGAAGTGGGTTTGGAATGCACGTGGACGTGTGCCGTGGGGATTATGAGTTACCCAAACGTGCACGTTGTGGCTATTGATGACGTCCTGTGAGTAAGTTGCCTCGTCCGTGAATAGCACATCGGATGGGAAATCCGTCTACCCGTCCCACTGCTGCAAGAACCAATGATAGAAATGAACTCGAAGAGGGTAATCTGTCTCTTGCAAGGCTTGGACTCTCTGTAAATGGTATGGGTGCAAACCATTTTCATTCAATACTCTCTAAACGGTGGAATGACTCAACTGCAGACCACGTACAATAGCTCTTGTACTTGTCTGAGGTGATTCATGCACAATGTTCAAGATGGATTCTTCAATGCGAGGTTGTCGTGTAGTTCTTCTTCCACTCTTAGTGTCAGAGGTGGCTTCAAATGACCTACTTTCACATAGAGACCGATGCAACCTCTCGAACACTGTGTGCTTTCCACATACGCCTGTTCGGTAACCGTTCCTCGTACAACCGTAGCGCTGCTCTGCCGTTCCCATTAGCAGCACCATACATGAGATGCATATCAGCTTTTTCCCTGTGCTTAAACTCACCCATCATGCTCGACATCAGAGTTGCGAATTATCCTCTGATGCATCGGATCGTCGTTTGTCCTGCTCATTATCGCCCTCTACCGTGAATTGCCATGCAATCACAACTGTAGTTCCTATTACTGTTAGTGTTCCCTTTTTTGAACATTTATTGTGAATACTGTATTGCTGCAAAGAAGCACTTTGCGTTGATTTTGTACATAAACACATTTTCCTCTCGTGTCGTTTTTTTGCATTCATGCTATAACTCATCACTTTAGACCCTACATTCGTATACAAAAAATGCATGTTTTAGTACGCTTCACGACCCCTCCAAGTTTGTCTCATGATCTCTGAAACACCCTGTATATATATATATATAGAAGAAAATGAAATTCATAATTAATAAATTTCCAAAAATCCTATAAATGCAACAAAGAATTTTTAAAAATTGTTAAAACCAAATCGTTTAAACAACCATACTCCAATTCAAAAATTTATGAAATTTAAAAAACTCTCAATAGAATACGAATTCAATCTACTTCAATGTCAGTTCATCAGCGGAAAGGAACATTGAAACCAATTGAAGTCTCTCTTCTAGAAAAGCCCTTGCTTTTCTGTATCAAGAATTAGCCGATGAACCATTTAAAAGTATTTAATTATAACAGTTCACCCGAAAATTCTGGCCCTTCCCCAAAGCAAGGAAAAAATTCCGAAATAAATTTAAATTAGAATCTTAAAAAAGAGAATATCATTTCACTTAAAGAAAACGAAAGTGAAATAATAAATTACTTCATTAAACAAAATAAAGCAAAATATTACCCTAAAACATACAGCAAATAATCCATTGTATTTAAAAAGTAATTGAAATTATAATGAAATTAATTGAAAAAATGTAATTAATACTCACAATAAGAACTTAAAAACCTCGAGCACTTTCATTGTACTACTATCGAAGTGGGGAATTTTGTTATAGTAGTAACGTATAAGTTTGCTATTTTGGTTACACAAATTTCTTACTTTATGTCTTTACTGATATTTTTTCAGCAGCCTAATGGGCGAAAATACTAGGCATATTTATAATTTGATTTTTAAAAAAATATTTTGTAATTATATATATATATATATATATATATGTGTGTGTCTGTGTGCATGTATGAGTGCGTGATAATTCAGACTTAGACGTAGTGTTGTTGTAGAAACATAGATTTCACAATTGTTGATCCATAATAAACGGCAGCAAACTTGACAGTCGGGGCAGATTAAATATTTATTTTTTATTTAAATTGATATTCATGGCCACAATTTAATTGCCACTTCAAAACTTTTATAACTCTGGTAGTTATGCAGTAAGAAGAGAAGTAGCAAGAGCAGTCTACTTACGCTGAGATGCAGAAAACATGTGCGTAGTAGAGCGGCTTATTAAAATAATATACTTATTCAATAAGCTTTGAAAGAATATTAAGCTTATAAAAACTTATTTAGCTTATTAGGAAAAAAATGTTTCGGTTCAGAAAATTTTAAGTTCCAAATTAGCTATTTAATTATCAATTTGTAAAAATCATATGATACTAATTAATCTTCAAATGAAGCAATGCAGGAAAAATTATTATTTTTTAGAAAGAAGGGGGGGGGGAAATACCTAAATTAAAATGAACGCAGTTATTTCAAAATTTAAGTTATAAATGTGTTTTAGATAATTTTTATCTTCCACACATTATATACATATAAATTTTAAATATGACAAATGGGAATTATATTTAATTTATATCTCTATCTCTATCTATCTATCTGTACATATGTGAGTACGACAGTTAGAGAGATAGATAGATAATATACACGTATTTAAAATATATAGCCCAAAAATTAGCTGAAACAAAAGCACCAAATTGACAAGCAAGAAATAAATGATGTCATTTGCTCATTCTATGATGCTTTTTCCTCTCCAGACATTCTAATTTTTGCATTTAATTTTACATTTTTTTCGTGTGATTAATTCTTTATTTTATATTTACTTTATTTTTTGGCTTACATATTTTTCATTTGTCTTTTCAACTTGTCAAATATAATTTTTATGTATCTTTGAACAAGTTATGTCTTATACATGTTTCCAAAATTTTATCAGTTTGAAAATGGTATTACTTGTTTTCGTGTGTTATGTGTTATTCGCGTGTTTCAATAGTATGACAAGAAGACACAGAAGGTGCAAAAATTGACTTAGTTCACTGTTCGACAGAGTTTCAAATCTAAACAAATGGCGGTTCGTTAGGTTTAACTGGCCATTTAAAGCCTTAAATCGCTGATAAATCTACAACTATTGCATGAAGATTAATTAAAGGCATAAAAACCTTAATCAGAACATAATCACAACATAATCCAATCGTTTTAAAACAAAACCTGCACAATTTACCAATGTATAAGGATAAAAAAACTGAGCTCATCGAGCCGGGGAAAATATTAGATATATATATGTATATATTTATGTACTTTTGATGCTGCTGATTGCACCCAAAAAGGAAGGTGCACAGCTACATGTTATAACAGTTCCTATATACAAAATTTGAAAGTTCAGAGGCTGCTCGTTTTTGCGTTATGCGAGATACATGCATATGTTAGTACGTACACACGTCACGAAAGAAATCTCTTGTTAATCTATTTTAAATCCATATCATAATCCATTTTCTGAAAAAGAGTCCTTTATTCTGCCCGTACACGCAGTTCTCATGAAAAATCATCGTTCAAATTGATTCGACAGTGGTCAAAATGGATATTTTTGTTGAAATATGATAGCTGAAATTTTTCTAGATTATAGCGGTTACTTTACTTCGCACAAGGAAGTAAAAATTAAGACTAATCTTAACCTCTGGGTATAAAGCATACCCAGATTGCGAAATTTATCTTACTTAATTAATGCGACCTTCTCAGTTCTTAAAATTAATAAATAAACTTTCCCGTAACATTTTTGAATTCCTTGAAGAGAAAGCAGATTTAAAACTATCAAATATCTGTAGTTAAAAATGCAGCCTGCCGTTAATGGAGACTCAGTTTTCATTACAAGGAAATAATTTAGTCTTGGGAATAGGAAATCAGAAACAGAGCAAATAAGTTTAAAAAATCAATCTTGTGGGAAAAAAATCTATTACGTAATGAATGAAACTGAAAAATATAGGAACACATTTTAAATTTACCTTCCTCATGGAATAAACCTCGAGACAGGAATTTATACTAAGTATACCCATGTGTACAGATATTTCTAATGAGAATGATACTCAGTTAGGTTTCACATTTTTCGCTTGTCTTGAATTTAATTGCTGTGTGTAATATATTCCAATATTTTGGTATGAAATGTGTGTTAAGTGATATTATGATAGCTATATTAATGAATTCAGTGTAGCGTTACCGTCTAACTCGCTTATAACGAGCACCAAGGAGCAGCGATATTCCCTGGTTATAACCGAGTGATCGTAAAAAACGGGTTCGTGAAAAAGTCATAAAATTCATGCATACTTACTGCACTGGTTATCATAAATTAAGGAAAAATCACAAAACTAGGGATAACTCCCTCAAAAATAAGCCAAACCTTGTAAAATTTGAATATGTTGCCAAGTAAGAGTAGTTGAGTTAAACTGCAATATGCAAATTAGTGCCGCTGCGCTCGGAATACGTTATCAGCGAAGAGCATAGAAGTCCATGTTTGAGAGCAAGCCTAAATATTTCACTGTGATAGAGACATCAGAAATATGAGATAGCCAATTCGTAACAATGACCTCCAGGCATCATTTGCCTACAGAATTACGATGGAGAGCCATTGGGAGACTAGAGGCAGGATAAAGTCAAACAGAAGTGGTCAGATGTCTAAATGTGAGTCAATCTGTGGTTTATAGCCTTCGGAGGTAATTTCAAACCACAGATTCGGCCTCTAGGAGGTTCAGCAAGGACGGCCAAATACTACGACGTGGGCCGATGACCGATATTTGACATTATGTGCACGCAGGAATAGGACCGCTACTCACACGTTTCTTAGATTCTCCCTTGCTGCAGCCACCGGAAGGTCGGTGTTAATGTCAACTGTGCGTAGAAGGCTTCACGAAGGTGGTCTGTATGCGAGGCAATCAGCCATTTGCGTGCAGCTTATGTCACGCCACAGGAGGGACCGTTTGCAGTAGGAGCGACAACATGTCCACTGGACGCCTGATCAGTGGAGGGCTGTTCTCTTTACGGATGAGTACAGGTTTAGTCTAGAAAGCGACAGAGGGCGTTATTTCATATGGAGAGAACCTCGAATCCGTTATCATCTGTCAAACATCTGTGAAAGAGATGCATGCTGAAAAGGCAGCGTCGGTGTTTGGGGTGGCATCTCTTTGGGTGGACCCACAACCCTCCATGTCTTTATAAGGGGAACCGTGAATGCTCAGATTTATTGAGATGACATCTTTGATGCTTATGTGCGCCCATATGCCGGGGCAATAGGTTACAGGATGACAACGTAAGACCACACAGGGCTCGCGTCGTAGATCTTCAGCAGAAAACAGTTATGCGCATGGAGTGCCAGCTAGATCCCCGGACTTGAATTCTATCGAGCAAGATTGGGATGCTTTAGAGAGACGATTAGCTGCTCTCATTCCGCCCTCTCAGACACTTTCCGCGCTTGCAGCTGCTTTGCAAGAGCAATGGCTTTCGCTTTCTATGGAACTGATAGACTGCATAATTGAAAGCATCACACATCGTTGTATGTGCTGTATTGCTTCTAGAGGCAATCATATTTTCCTATAGGAAACTGACACCTTCGATTTGTTCATTTTATACATGTGCTAATTTCTATACTACCATAATTGTCTGGAAATTTCTTTTTATGTTATTTGGTACCGTACTATATGTTGTATATTGTGAGTAAGCTTCATAAAGTTCTACATGTAACTTTTTCAGTAATCGTGATTTTTGTGACTTTTTCTTAATTATTGAAAAACCAGTGTATATTAGATGTACTTTCTTTATTTAACTTTTTATTTCTGTGCAGTACAAAAGTAGTTTATTTACCTTGAACTTCCTTATTGCCTCTTTTTTGCGCTTTTGTTCTTCGGAGAGCATCCCTGGCCCGAAAAACATTTTAAATTTTAATTTTTAATATTTTTTGTTTAATATCGCTATTTGCACCCCTGGTTTTGAAACGGTTTGAAGTTTTTCTGCACACTCAAATGCCAGTGAGTATGTTGAGGGCGGTTCAAATTAAATTCTTTACATTCGTAGCTATCATTATCGCGTAGTTATCATTATCTTTAGTAAACATCTTTTCTCTTTTTCTTTGTGAATTGTCTGGCTTCGGACAGAATGTATGAAATGCGATCAAATATTTATTAATTATAATCCTTCTATGCAAGCGTAAATGTTTCATTTTAGATGCTTTCACATAAAAAGTATTACTTTTTACCATACTCAGTTTAGTTAGTAGAACTATAATGCATAGTTATATACCTTCATTATATATCTTTTGTACCTTTATTCAAACTCCAACCTGTGTGTTTCCATTGACAGACACTGAAGTCACGTGACACAGAGTTCGAAAAGTGAAGAATCATTTTAGATCATTAAATTATGTTTTTAAAAGTAGCATTCATTCATCAACATTTTACTTCAGTAATAGTTCTAATAATGCATCTTTACTTCCTTGTACTAAGCAAAAAGGAAGTATCGTAATCGCAAAAATTTCGGGCACCATATTTTAACGAAAATATCTATTTTGACCGTTTTCGAATGCAATTTAACGATGTTTTTGACGTTACGTGACATTCGTACGTAAGAACAGAATAAAGGACACTTTTTCACCAAAAAAATTATCAAACTGATTTAAAATGGATTCTGAAGAGATTGTTTCTTGACGTCTGTGCGTACGTACGTACGTCCACTGCTGCGACGTACCGCAAAATTCTTTCTGATAAAATTAAACCGAAAATGAGAGGCATTTCGAAACTATAAAATACGCAACAGAACGTAACATACTGTTGCGTAATTACAGGTATGCAATGGATTGAATGCACACAGAACCGATGATAGCTTAGTAACATTTATTTTCTTAATGGAAACACTTAATAGTTCTGGAACCTATTAACAAGTACTCCTACAACTCTTCTCAGTGTGACAGGGCACAATCAGTAGTCAGCACTTCAGACTTCCTAGGAACGTTAACCACAACGCAATGAGAAGCACATTTTAAAGAGTGAAGCTCGCTCAGAGATCTCAATACTCCGAAATCAACTCTGAACTAAAAATTAGGAACTGATGGTCTCTCTGATCTTATATAGTTTTTCCTTCTGCCGCCGAGAATTTTTTCGTGTCTTCGATTTGTCGAAATTGCTGGAACGTATACACAGTAACAGATACGGTTACAGTTACACAGTGATAGGACCAGTTATGGTTAAATAGGGGTTGGAAAAAATATCACGAAATTGTAGCCATGTTTGGCGATATTTGGCAATTTCTTGCCAAATTTGTTCAGAAAAATTAATCACCAAAACCGTCGCGATCTTTACATTGCTTCGCCAATTTGATGAGCTATCCGTTTACCTCAATGTTAAGTGGACTTAACCAGCATACATTATTTTTTCGCCAAAGCTTCACTCTCTTGGAACCTTTCATGTTACATTACGAGAGCTACTACATTAGTTATAAAAAATTTGACAAAAAATGTGTTTTATATAAGGCAGCAAATTTACCAGTGTTCCTAAATGGGAACATCGGTGTCTTCGATAGTTCAAAATTACATGATTTTTTAAATCATATTACTTTGCTGAATATGTAGAAAAATGATGTTTAAAACTTCTCTCGCGAAAGAGGTGGAAAAACTGCCTGTTTCTTGAATACTATCCATCTTTACATTTCCTGTAACCATGTTACGTGGAATGTCTGACATGTTATGATAATGCCTCTAAGCAGTCTTACAAGATACGTCTCAAAAAACGAACGTTTACAAGGAGTGTGAGTTAAAAATAAATTCGATTTAACATATTCTTATCAGCTGGGTATTTTTAACCAATCATTTTAATGGACTGGTCGCCATAAAAATTAGCGTAATTAATAAAATACTGTGAACACCTACGACCCTTTATTACCTTAAAATTTTTTGCTTTAAAATAATTTTAAACAATATGCAATGTTATTGTAACAAGCTAGCAGTATGTGTATGCTTAAGAGATGACAAACTATGTACGGTATTTCTTTATACTAATATATATTTACACGTATGTTCCTGGCTCCATGCCAGAGGAGTACATTTGGAAACAAGATATCTGGATTTAATTTTCTTAACCCTTTGAAGGCCAAAGCGCCCTCCGACCGTTTTTCATTCAAACGACCACAACCGCTCGGAACAGCCGATATTTCTTTCCTTTCCCCTAAGGTATGCAGTAGCACGTGCAGTTCCAAAAATGCACTGAATCAGCTCATTGCAGACAGCTTATGTTAAAAGGCTAGGGGAAGCTTCTTTGCTAGGAAGTAGAAAGGATATTATTTGAAACCTTTACACCTGTTTGTGCGTTAATAGACGGGAAGGGGAGGAAACGGACAGGACAAGTATTACGGGTAATGAACGGGCACGGGCCTAAGCATATAACTTAATGAAAGCTCTTAAGCATACAACTCAATGAAGGCTTTGTTTATCTAATCATTAATGAATAATTTATGTGACATGATAATAAAAATGATGCCAAATAGTTAGTGTGTCAATACTGTACGAAATATTTTTAGGATGAGAGAAGAGTAGCTTATATTACCGATTAAAGTTTATTCGGGTTTACAGTAAAAGTCCAGTTATTGGAAATTTTACTCATTCGCTCTTTGTTGGACGTCCTGCAAATTTTTTATCTTCTAGCCGCTAATTTACCTGCTTTTCGTTTTATTACTTGTTGATTTAAGTAACACAAAAATAAAAAGTTGTGTGTATATTTAAACAATTATTAAATTCATTTAACAGGTGTGTATGGAATGTTTATTTATTAGCTTCTAACAAAACACCCTTTTGATTCAATGCAAGCACATATTCATCACTTTTAATTTAATAACATGCTACTAAGTACCATATGGCTAATATGTAGGTTCTCGATAATATGGCATCTCTAGTTGTTCGATAAATATATAACTCATAAATAATAACAGAAAATAAATTAAGCCCCGCATAGAGAAACCGCTATTCTTTGTTTACTTTCTCAGCCATTAAGACTTTTTCTTTTCTGCAAACAGACAAAATAAGCCTGAGAAGTGATTTTAATAAAATAGAATAGAATTTGCATTTTGTTCTATAGGCAAGCAAAATACAATTTCCGTTTTCTAATTTAGTATGATAAATAAAATTAAATAAATAAAAAAAATAAGTAAGATTATGATTTACTTTTAGAAACTCTATGTAAATAAAATTTAGTTTTTTGTTTTGTTTTATGTTATTTGAAATAGATATAGTCTGTAGATTTAAATCTCATTGGTCCATTTAGTTGATGTACGTGTCTTTAGTGTTTATTTATACAAGAGAAGTACTTTAATCTTCTAAGAGCACATACTTTATTGAAATAAGAAAGGATGAAAGAAACACTAAAATTATTTACCTGTATTATAATAAATATCTATTTCAGCTAAAGGGCATGCTAATAATCCTCAGTTTCAAATTAATTAGGAGGTCCCAATTATTACGACATTTAATGTTGCACTGCATTATCTCTGCCTTGATAGCAAAAAAGAACCACGAATATTTCTAGCAAGACATCGTGCAGGTATTTTTTGTCATTTTTACTTCTTTCTCACAAACAAATGATTTTTTTTATATTTAGATTTCAAATTATCTATTATTCTTGGAGACAAAAGACATTAAAACTTCCAAGTTTATTAATTCTACTGAGGTTGCCCAAATTATGCAATTTTCCGTATTTCGGTTTTTAATTATTAATTTCTTTCTCATGAATTTTCATAACATCCAAAATTTACTCTGCAAAAGGAAGCAGATCTCAGCGGAGTCTTCTGCCTCGTTGCCATTTTTGCGAAATCTATGCAAAAATGCCCTCGACATGGCTTGCGTGTATTTCGTAATTGATAGCTTAATAATAAAGCCTTCCGGCTGCACTTTTATGAATAATGGAAAAATGAAGAAAGCGCGTTCCCCAGAAATCTTCAGACGCGAGCAATTAATATTACCACTTGAGCGCATATGGCTCTAATTGACTCGATTACGTCACCTCCTACCTTCTCCTTTTCATCCTCCTTAAAAATTACCCTTTCAAATTAATTGATGCATGTTATGAATTTCTTTTTTAGGTAAACAAATTAGACGACGTTGCGAGAGGCTCTTAAAA
>KK112590.1:175854-190963 GCA_000611955.2 Stegodyphus mimosarum
GAGATAGGTTGTGGAAAAAACAGCAATGTGTTGCGTGTAATATTGAACATGACATATGGCGTGCCACGTGATAAAATGAAACAGTAACTGTGATACGTAATGATTAAGATAATACTTCATTTATTGATGCGTAACTAATACATAAACTGAGAAAACATACATTAAAAATTCAGTACTTTGGTATAAAAATTTTAATTTTCAAAAATTTCCACTTGATTCAAACATTTGCATTATCAAAGAATAGAAGTAAATTATGATACTGAAACTGAAACGTGTGTGGCTGGAGCAGTCGAATTCAAATGATGTAAAATCTTGGTTAAATCTTCTTTTTTACCATTATAAAGTGCGAATGTGTTATCAACGTAATGAATCCGGAGCCTAAAAAAAGATGATTGCTCGAAACATGTGAACTTAACAAATGTCAACATGTGCTGGTCTCACAGGGCTAGTTACATAGAGCTATTCCTTCAATTTTGTGATAGTAATTATTTTGGGAAACGAAGATGGCCTGATTTTAGGAAACATGAGTCAGAGCAATTAAGTCTTGATTTTAAGAAAGCTTAGTCAGAGAATTTTGGTATGTATGGAAATGGAATTCTCGAAGTCTGGTTTCAAAGCCTTTTAATGCTCCCTCAATTACAAAGCTAGCAAACAATAATTTAACACTGAAAGAAACCTTCCCTAGGCGTTAGGGAAAAATATCCTTAGTTTATCGAGTATTTAAAAAAATCGTGTAATTATCCTTATTAAATATGATTGTAACCTGCATTATTTGTGATGCGTAACAATCAGTCCTTTGAATGAATCAGATTATGATATGAGACTTTGACTTGCGCCAGGTTATCTGCTTGTTGTATCAAAGAAAGAAATATAAATAATATAAACAACACGTGTGAGATTATATTCCTCTGACCACATGTTTTTTTTTTCTTCTTTTAAAGTAATGAAAGGTTCAGTTCCACCCATTGCTTCATTTAACGTAGCAACATATTAAATGTTAATATAAAAATTGTTACAATGTCATATACTGTGGAAAAAAGGGGCATCTCTATATCTCTGCGTTTTTCATGTCTCGAAAGCGCGAATTAGGATATGTATTAGATTTACATGTAGCATTATTCTAACATAGATATTTTGGCACAAAATCGGACTTTTTCTGAAATAACGTACCATGTTTTTTTCATGTTTCCATTCTACGACTCAAATTATGCATAGATATGAAATTTTGTAATTTTCGGTCGAAAATTCAAAAATTTATCTTGGCGAATTTTTTACAGTTTGGCCAAGAATAATTCACTTGGCAAGATTCTTAATTTATAGTAACCTACTTCTTTCCTTTTTTTATTGATGCACGAGAGGATAAAGGGTTCATCGTTCATTCTTTTAAATAATTTAAAAGAAAAAAGGGCATGAACTACATTTTTGATATTATCGTTTATATTAAATACGCCAAATTTCAAAACGCGCCAAAATGAAAATTCACATATATTTTAGAGAATTTTGAATAAAAAACTCTAATTTTTTGCAGGTATGCTTAGAAATGCATCTACTTTAAAACGATGTTAAAAGTTTTGCAGGATATAATACCAAAATGTTCTCGAAAAATTTATAAAAAAATATTTAAAAATACAGATTTTAAAAGTAAATCATAAAAATGAGCGAATTATATTTGCATTAAGCTTAAATTTCTAATTCTGAAAGAAGAAATCAAGTAAGTTTGATGAAAAAGGATATGTTAGTAATTATATATCAAATTCAATTGACATTGAACAGCTGAAAGTTTGAGAGCTAATTTTTTAAAAGCTAATTATGCGATTTTTACAAAATTTAGCAGATTGGCATAATTTGAGTCGTAGAATCGAAATATGGAAAAACAAAACGGCATGTCATTTAAGGAAAAAGTCCGATTTTATGTCAAAATACCTATATTAGAACAATTCTATACGTACATCTAATTCGTCGTCTAATAAGTATCCTAAAATTTCGTGATAGGCTCTTATTTATTTATTTTTAGTGAGTGTGGGATTTATTTAATTTTATCAGCAGTTTATCAGCATTTTATTATGTAACTTTTCCTATAAACGCTGTTTTTCAAGTCACGCTTTCATGCCAGAATGGGATTTTAATTTCGCACATTATTCAAAATAGGATAGAAAGTTACTATGTAATCTGATGTCTGAGTTACTTCAGACACAGCGTGTTGAAAGCCTGTTGAGAGCGTGTCTGCTTTTTGGACACGGGGTATACAAATTAGAAATCTTGTGGTTCTGGAAGCCTTGGAATGATGACTTATTTGTCTGTCCGTGGGTCTGGCAGGTCCTACAACTGCGACCTCTGGTAGCCTCCTGAGGTGCCGTCCCAGGTATGCTGGATAATGCCCTCTGCGACGGGCAGCCGAGAGACTGGCAGGTAGCAAATCATCGGTGTCACAAAAGCGATGCATCCTTCTCTCCAAGGTGGGAGGCAGGGGTTGAACCCTTGTGCCTGATTCTGCGAAGTTCTGCTGACCAGTGTTGGCTATTCTGAAATTCTTAGTGCCTTTATGTTGGCAGAAAGGCGTTTTGTTGTCATATATTGTTGTTGTTTTGGGGCTTCTAGATGCCCATATTCGTGTGAAAGACTACGTTATTCAAAATTTGATATCTCTGCGTACCGTTCTTTTTTTTTACAATTCGAGAAACATACGTACATTCATGCATATTCTGCATTATTTGATTTCTCTAAGTATAATGCAAAGCTCTAATACGAGGGGTGATCCAAAAAAAAGTTTGCAAGGCAAATGAAAAAGTATTTATTAATAATAGAAACAAGATACAAATGGGAATCAAGAGACACATCTGGCCTTCACTTTTCCACAAAGTCGCCAAACCTATTTAGGCATTTGTCAAAACATTCGACTAACTTGTTTATTACGTCTTGGTAGTAATCAGGGCCCTACTCATTGAACCATTTCACGGCAGCTGTTTTCACTGCATCGTCTGAGGTGAACCGTGTTCCGGATAAGTATCGCTTCAACGCCGGAAAAGTGAAATAGTCACTTGGAGCCAAATCGGGTCTGTATGGGGGGGGGGTGATTCCAGACCTCCCACTTGAACCTTTGCAGCAATTCCTGAGTCTGGCGAGCTGTATGGGGCCTGGCATTGTCATGCAGAAGAATGACGCCTTTGCTCAATAATCCAGGCCGTTTGCGTCGGATTGCTTTACGCAATTTCGTTAAGGTGGCACAATAACGATCGGCCTTAATGGTAGGACTACGCTCCAAATACTCGATTAGGGTAACACTGGTCGTATCCCAGAAAACGGTTGCCATCACTTTACCGGCAGAGGGTGTGACCTTAAACTTTTCCTCATCGGTGATCCAGCGTGTTTCCACTCCATCGTGGCTCTTTTGGATGTGGGGGTGAAGTGATGAAGCCATGTTTCATCAGCGGTAACGATGCGATCAATGAAGTGTTGGCCGTGTGAATAGCATCGCTGAAGAAATGTGAGGCTGCACATCATTCGAGTGGCCTTATGCTCCGCGGACAACGCACGTCGAACCCAGCAGAAACAAACTTTGGAATATCGCAACTCATCGGTTACGATACGCTAAACGTTACCATAACTCAGGTCCAACTCTGAGGCAATCTCACGCACGGTTACTCGTCGATCCCTTTGGATGATTTCTTCAACACGTGCCGTCTTGATATCCGTCCTTGAGGAACTTGGACGGCCGCTCGCTTCCATATTGCGGTTTTCCACATGCTCCCTGCCCGCTTGATAAGAACGACACCATTTCGCTACCTGCTGTCTACACATTGCTTTGTCCCCGTATACCTCAACGATTTGTTTGTGAATTTCGGACCCATAAGAATCGAATTACGGCTCGCACCTCTATGCGAGACTACTTTTCTAGACGTCGTGCCATTACTGTCGCTCTTAAGTGTACTGAGGCTACTTACTCGTAGAACCGCTGTAGGACAACTAGCGCCATCTGTCAACCACCCTGGATGGAAATATTTGCTCCACAATTATTATGTTTCAAATGCTTCTGCTTGTAAACTTTTTTTGGATCAACCTACGTATTTGGTGGCAACAATTGAAACGTGAAACGTCGTTTTATAGATGAGGACGAAACGAAATGCCAAAACGAAATTAATAGTCTTTCTTTGCAAATTGCCCCTTTGGGCTAATAATGTATTGAATTTTTACAGAAGAAAAACTGTATCACTATGTTTCCAAATAAGAAATAAAATGTTCACAACAATTAAAAATTAAACATACTTTAATAAAAAAAAATGTATTTATACTCGAAGTTAAAATTTCTGGATTGCAAAAATGGCTTCAAAATGAGCAGATTTACAAGGGCTATCGGAATAGAAATTAAAAGTCGTGTTGATTACCATGGCTAATAAGGTTAATAATTCTGATTAATCTCAAGTTTCAGAATATAACTAAATATTCCTCATTATCTGTTTTGATCAATAAATTAAGTAAAATTTAAAAATTCGTCCTCAGAGAGCTGAATAACAACGAAACTTGTGTAGTATGCCTGTATTTAAAAAAAATATCTTAAACATCGCAAATTCAGCATATCTTTTAAAACTCCGATAGATTAAGATATAAATAAAATCTAATTTGAATGTTCTTTTGTTAGCCATTCGAAAATATTCTGACTGCGTTCATGTCTTTTCTTTCATTTGCCTCGAGGTCTGTGCGGGAAAAAATTGCATCATCATCAGCACATCAGTTTACTTACTATCAAATTTTCAACGAAAGAGAATATTTGTGAGTTAAATGTTGCTTCGTAAAGTTAAGAAAGGAATGCAAACGGGAATAATTTTTAGTAGCTAAATAATCTTTCGTTTTGGTAAATATAAACTTATTATATAAGTTTTTTTATGTTAATTAACGAGTTGTTTTATGTTTTGTATTTTTTCTGTCACCTCTCCCTTCCGTTCTCCCGCCAGAATGTAAATTATTTCACTTGTATTTAAGACGAGAATTTTCGATTGTAAGACAGAGCGGGCTTTGCCCTTTGAGGTCACTTTACTAGGTTGCTAGATAAAATTTGTAGTCTTCGACCTTGCATCATTATTGCTGATAGCTGAATATCTACGCAGGTTGGTTCTGAGCCAACTTCGCAGTTAATTAATTTGTGTAGCTTTTGGCTAATAGCTTATTTGAATTAAATTCTTTATTTGACTTACTGTTACTTTAAGTTATCTCGGCACAAGTGATTGGCTGAGTAAGCACCAAGTGTGCCTTCTGTTCTTATTTAGATTTAAATAAAGGGTCATTTACACCCTTCTCAAGTTTTATTTGTAACTTAGTGATAATTCGCTGACTGTCTATCTGGTAGTTTGGTTACACGTTTTGACGCCGAAGAAAATTACTAAACTTTATAACATTATAACTCAGGTATATTAAGATTTCTTACCATTTTAGCAGTAAGATTTATGAAAATACAATGCATTACTACCATATGTGATGAGACTGCGAAGCAGTAATTGATTAGATAAGGCCAGAAATTAATTTCGTATTTTTATCCATAATAAATTATTGAATCCTGCATACCTTTAAGATCGTTTAGAGTTCTAAATTTCAGCAAATCTACAAATAAGTGCGAAGTTCCTTACTATAAATATGGAATTTTTATTCCAGAGTAATGGAAAAAACCTCCAGCTATTTCCGCTTCATCAACAGAAAATTGTTATATTTAGGTGGTGAATTATATTTTTCTCTGCATATGCTAGAGTAAAAAAGAAAATGTGCTTTTAATTCGAAATCAACAAGATTTACAGATTTCTCTGCGAATTGTATTGGCACTTCTTTTAGTACAGTATTATGTATTTCCTTGATAGATTTCGGGGAAAATTTTTTGTTTATCTTATAATTCTTGTTCCACACTGAGTTTATAATAGTTTTTGTGCAATTTTGATGTATATATAAAAATAAATTTCATAGCAATTGTATCTTTTATTTTCACTTGTCAGGTTTCTTTATGTTAAGTAACCAATTATTTTATGTTTTGGATGTTTACTTTTCCTTTTCCAATCTTATTTTTCTGCCAGAATGGAACTTATTTAGCGTGTATTTAAGGTGAGGTTTTTATATTGTAAGACAGAGCGTGTCCTGCCTCTCGATATCACTGTGGTTACGTTTTGAGCCAACTTCGCGTTAAATTGATCTGTGTAGACGTTGTCTACTAGCCCATTTAAATTTAACGTTACATTGAACTTAGTGTTACTTTAAGTTATCTCGCTACAGGGGGTAAGCATTAAGTGTGCCTTCTATTCGTATTTAGTTTTAAAGAAAGGGTCTTTTACACTGCTTAGCGATAAATCACCGCCAGTCTACCTAACGTTTGATTACGCTTTTATGATAGGAAAGAAATTACCAAACTTGATAATATTAAATAAAGAATGGAAAATGCAGGAAACACTAGCACAAAATTTAATTAATTTAAATAAAATCAACGAAGTGCAACTGATTAAACACTGCTACGGTCCTAAAGTTGCAGAGCATTTGAAGCAATATCATATGAAAAAATTTGAAATGCATCCAACAAATTTAGTTTTTAAAAAAATATTACCTCACAATAGTAGAAAGAATTTAAACTCCTTTTTATTTAGTAACAAATTCTGAAAAAGGAACTTGTAACAAGGCTTAGCAACACGTAGCTACATAAAGAGAGATTTATGATTTTCAATTTACAGATCCCTCTGTGACGAGAAATAAAAATTCCTAAAATCAGTTAAACGTATTTTTGATAACAGCAGAAACAAATAACAGGCAGTTATCCATGGCCAAAACCGGGTAGTAGACCAATGGGACGATTTCCGGGGAACAGAGTGGCTGAGGCAGAATTTTCTAGCTCAATGTTTTGATGATTTCTTTGGTCGCTTTTGCCGCATGAGGTCTGGCATTATCGTGCCAGGAGAGAGGAGCGTGGAGGAGAACTTTTCTTTTGCTGACCAGTGTTGGCTGTTTCTGGTGCAGTACAGCTGAAACTGACGAATATACTTAAGCTATTATGGCTTTTTCGCTTTCTAGATATTCATAATGAATTATGCCAGCGCTGGTCCATCAAACCACAGTATTACCTTCTTTTAGTGAATGTCCAGTTTAGCGTCCAATGAGACTGAAGCAGACTTAGAGAAATGATATTTTCTCTTCCAGTTATCATACAGAATTCATTTGTCATAACATATCAATGTTTGCTCCAGGAACGAGGCTTTATAATGAGACAACAGCAACGACAAGTAGATGTTCAGCCGTTGGAGTTGAACATCTGAACTTGTTTTCCTCGGGCAGGACATGAGAAATACACTTTCTTAGTTTCCATATGACCCTAAGGTTATGCAGATATGATAGAACGGATTCATCAAACACTCCAAACCTACGTACAAGCTACTGGTAGGTTTGTTATGGACTTTGCTTGATTCTGTCTCCAGTTGAAAGGTGGATTGACGACCAACACGAGGCTCTCGTCTGAAATCAGAAATTACCTGAAC
The DNA here is from genome assembly GCA_000611955.2 of Stegodyphus mimosarum. NCBI lineage: Eukaryota > Metazoa > Arthropoda > Arachnida > Araneae > Eresidae > Stegodyphus > Stegodyphus mimosarum. The sequence continues at coordinate 183,351 of KK112590.1, forward strand.
CACTTTGCAGCAGTCCTTTCACTCACTGAAGTCTCTACAAACGCTAAATATATTTTTCTAGTGGCCTTTGCAGCTTTGTTTCCTAATTTGTACTCGCAAAGCAAATAGTCCTCAAAAATCTCCTTTTAAAAAGTTTATTCTTTCGAAGACTCAGCTTCCTGCAAAACTGATAGCGAAATGTGCGATGCACTGACCAACTCTTTACTGAATAAATTTTGAAAAGAATATAAAATATAAATTTAAACAGAATTAATCTGACCACACTAATGTGCAAAACTAACTGTTCTCAAAAAGCGCACGAACTTTCTTGGTTACGTGATATAATACGAGTTCGTTCTGACCAATGTAATCAAACAATTTTTAGTTGCAGAGAAACTTTCTTTCTTTCCACCGACAGCGAGGCAGCCGGTTTACTGGAGCAGTTAGCATATCGGCCAGGTAACCCCACTGGCGGAAATAACTTGATCTACATAACACACTCTGTTGCATATTGTGCTCAGGACGAGTGGAGTGAAAATAATTATTGGAGTTGCAGAAGAACTGCGCATTGAAAAAGCGTTTAACTTTCAGAATGTTACAATAAAAGGACAGGAATTTTGATCCCGCATTAAATCACTATTGCTTTCGGCTGCTCTCAGTTCTTGACTATCAGCTACTTTTCTTACACCTTCTGCTGCTCCGAAGATAATAATGAAACAAAAGTAAAGGAAATGCTTAACTGTTTAATATAAATGGGTTCCAAAAGATGAATACACAGACTCTTGAAAGGTATAGTTTTTTTCAATTCGTTTAAAAAACGTCGTTCCATATTTTAGGAAACAACCTGCTTAACTATGATGATAACGTTTCCCTTAAAATCTTTGTAATGCAGTGTTTCTGTTGTGCCTTTTATTTCTTAGGGTATAATTGCTAATGCAGTGGTCAATAACTTTATGAATTTATGAAAAATTCTAATGCGAATTACAGTCAATCAAATAAGGAAATCTAAATTTTGATGCTAGAAAAAAAAAAGAAAAACGCGAATCGAAAGAAAAGAGCTAGTGAACGAGTTAAAAACGAATAGCTAGCTCAATGTAGTCCTAAACCTCGGAGTTACGTGTTAATATCATGGAGTTAGAAAATTAGGTAGGACATCGATTAATCAACAGCTTTACCAAGATCAACTAGAAATCAGACAAAGTTTGTCTGCAAAAATGCTAGCCAAAATTCAAACTGGAATACAAATGCAAACAAACGTCGAAACTTATTACAGTTGACTCTTATTCTAAAGGTTCAATGTGGTTTAATGAACAATCATCTTGTAACACAACGTCACTAAAGCGAAAATGGATTCAACATAGTCGTACTCTTTGAAGACTTTCGTAACGGTTTTATATTGCAACGGTCGCTAAAAACAGAGATTTTCAGAGCAAATGTTGACATATTTTGAATAATGATATGTTTATCTACATTGTTGAATTTAAGAAGAATTTTCTTTCTTACTTTTATTGCAAAATTTGCTGTAGAGTTTTTGGTTTTGAAACAAAGATTTCTTTGTTTAACATTTATGTTGCTAATTTTGAAAAGAGGAAGTATGTTGTTTTCAGCTAATCTAAAATAGCCTGTGTTGGCAAAATAAAACAAATAGAACCAGTACGTCTCGGTAAACTGGCGGACGATAAGAATGGAAAAATCTAGAAGCAGCCCTTGACAAGTGTTACTAGTGTTACTAGTGTTACAAACCCTTAGACCTATAAATTATCTATCGCGTGGCCTCAGTCACAAAACGCTTTTAGATGTTCTCATTTGGAAAAGCGTAACATCTTTAAATAACTTCGAAGTTTAATCAGATTCTTATTAATTAACTAACTAACTAACTAAGTGGCTTGAACATGAATCCAAAGACTTAAGAGTTTTCAAGGTGTTGCAGTGCCAAATTTAATGTAATCAAAGTTAAATGTTTAGGAAATAAGTTGCTTAGTTTCAGTTTGACAGGTAATTTGTGAATATTTTAGGATCCTGTTTTAGCTTATCTTCATCCGCATTTTATTTTTAATTTTCAATGAATTTAACTGCTATTAATTCCGAAAATAACAAGTGAATCAACCTTTCGAGGATATTCGATGTGTATTCATTGCTTATTGGAGATTCGTTTTCATATTAATTGAATTAATTCTAAATTTGCTGCTGATCTGTTTGACCATTACTGAGTTTCGCTTAAAACTCAACAGCATTTTGCCTATTTAATTATGAACTCAGTAAAATTGTGTGGATTTTAGAAGTTTTACTCCAAAGTAGGTTTACAAAGACTTATAAATATTCAGACCTTTAGAAGTAAACATGAAGATAAAAATTGGTGCATTAAAGATATCTATCGAGAATAACAAGTATTTACGAAGTAAAGAAATGAAATTAATTACTTAAATTAGCTAATATTTTGGTAGATAACTAAACCAAAACATTCTCACATTTCTACAACTTAAGTGGAATGTATTATACGTGCAAGTGAATTAATTAGAAGGAAAAAAAATCCTCGTGCGAATTTGTAAATTTGCATAAGAATTTCTACTGTTTAATACATTTTCGTGTCGAACATACTTAATCATTAATTTGCTTTCACTACACTAACGCTTTCTAGCTTGCGTAGTTATTTAATTACAATTGTAATTGCAAATTCTTTCTTTGACTATTATCCCCGGGTTCATTAATATGGAGAAAAAAAAAAGGGAAAAGAAAGCTAAACTGCATCTCTAATTCTTACGTATACCCATATATATGTTTCCTAGTTATTCGATTAGATCCTTTAGGGGTAAACTGCGTTTTCATAATTTGATTGAGCACGAACTAGCAAGGAATATCATACTAATTATTAATCGGTGTTAGTAATAAAATAATGTCATTTAAACATGCTTACATTAAAAATGCAGTTAAATAAAATAATGATTTATTTATTGTCCTGCGATATAAATGGTAAACGATTATGTTACTGTAGGTTTTTGAATTTGTTAGAGTTTTAAAATTTCAGAAAATAAACCCAACATGCTTATTAAAGGTAAGTATCATGTTTTAGTAGATATTAATATGTGGTAGTAGTTAACTGATACATCATTTTGAAATTATAAATTTACGGAATTCTTGTGGAAAATGTTATAGAGGGCACTACGGCGCTCATATATAATTAATAAAAAGTTTCAGCGTTGGCAGAGTGCTTAGATGAGGTCACGTAGAGAAGGAATAAGAGCTAGTTAAAAAGGTATAATGTATTCACCCCCCAGTGGCGGGCTCTAGTCCTTTACAGGCTTTGGCCGCTACTGCGGTCAGTAGCGGTTGTCGCTTTATTATGGAGGGACCTAACAGGTGAGCCACCGTTGACTCCTGTGAGAGGATGGGAAAATTACATCCCTGCGTTCTCCGGGATTCGAACCTAGGCCCTTCGAGTACGGCAGTCAGAGACACTACGACTTTCTCGTCTAGGCGGCAAGAGGTATAGTGTAACCCCACAATTTTTTAAATATCTATAAACATATTTTGATTCATAAAGTACTAGTATTAGAAGAAAAATGAGTGTCCAGTACAAAAAGACCTGAAGAACCACCGATGTAAATTCAAACAAATTAGTTCTCAGCTGTAACGAAAATAATAAGAATTCACTTAAGCTCACTAAAAATTATGGAGATTACCAACCATTCCTAGCATTATCGTTTCGGCGTTTCATTGTTGCTAAGGTATTACCAAATGCTTGTTAAACGAAAATAAGGAAAATGCATGTTTCCATTTGCTGTATGAACATTTCATCACGTGATTTTGCTATTTGAATCACGTTTTGATAAGAAGTTTACAGCTGTATACAAGAAAGTTTCGTTGTTTCCACTGTGTGCCTTTATGATATAACTGTGTAACCACATCCTGTTATACAGATATTAGGTTATTTCGAAGTAGAAGACATGAAAAAGAGCAATGCCGTCGCCGCGATCTTGAAACTCTCGGATACGCGCCGAGTGTACTAACCATTACACCACGAAAGCATGCTAAGAAGATGGGAGAAACACCTTATGTACTTTCCCTTTTGAAGGAAGACTCGGGATCAAGGGATCCAATCGCCGAATGTTTGTGGTGGAGAATCATTCATTATCCACCAGACGTTTTGTTTGGACGCCACTGTAGACATTAGGCTATTTGAAGACGTGGAAAATGAGCAATGCTCTCCCCAGGACTCGAATAACGGACCTCTCGATACGCGCCGAGTGTGCTGACCACTACACCACGAAGGCATGTTAAGAAGGCGGTAGAAATATCTTATATACTTCCCGTTTTAAACATCGACTGGGGATTAGGGAAACAAATCGACAAGTCCTGGTGGTGGAGAATCATCGTTCACCACCTTTTTTAGTTCGGGCGCCACGGTAGAGACGTTAGGTATTTTTTGAAAGTATTTAAAAATGAGAGATGAAAAATGAATAATCCTTCGCCGGGAGTCGAACCAAGGACTTCTCGAATATGACCTTTAAACCACAAAAGCCTGTTAAGAACGGGGGTAGAAATACCTTATACGGTTAGAACCAAAAGTTACGGAGTTCAAATTAGAAGTAGAGGATTCTTGCTTATCTCACTCTTCCCTTCTTCAAAAACAACTATCGCTGAACAAGCACGACCCAAATAAAATGTGGCGGACAATTCATCAAATTTGAATATAGCAATAAGAGCATTATAGCTGATAGGTCACTGAGAAAGCTTGCATGGAAACGAATTTCGAATCAACCGCCTTCTTGTTATGTGATGTGGAATTTGTGAACAGGCAATAGGACCCATGTTAACATTTATCTCGAGCTTTCTTAGGGTTTCAGACTTGATTAAATTCCCGCTTGCTGTTATTAGGCACAATTTATCAGGTAATCCTGACTTTATAGTTAGGGCTCAGGATGTCCTAATGAAAATTTTTTTGGATTAAATACCGCAGTTAAGTAGTTGCACACTGCATCTGAACTCCACATTAGCAGAAATGGTAAAAACCAGGCAATTCTTTCTGTCCTACACTAATCAAAGCTTCATTGAAATCTTTGATGTATAGGTGGATAAACATATGGAAACTAGATTGCTTTGATTCCTCTGTTTCATTCCTTTATCACTAACCAAGATGAATTCAAAAACGAGATCGTTTTCATCTGAATGGTATCCAACTTTTCAGTTGAAGGCCATGCAATATTCTCATGTAACTGACTTCATTTATTAATATATTATTTCAAATGAGGTACACGAAATCGTTCTATACCGCACAGTGTTGCCACTGATCACTTTGAAATCGTTGAGTTTGCTAATTAAAAATTCGTTAAAGTTTTATAAAATACGAATGAGATAATAAAGCAAATTCGAAATTGAAAATTCCGGTTTCCAGGTGCAAATGTTGAAATTTAGGACTACATTATTCAGAGTTTGATGGTTCTAGGTATCGTCGTTTTTCCACAGTCCACTCCAAGAAGCACGCGTACATTCATGCAGATTTTTCATAATTTAATTCCTTTAAAAAGCAACGTAGCTTGATAACATTTGGTGCCAACAGTTTGAAACGTTATACGCCGCTCATTACCCTGAACTGTGCTTTATTTTTGCGTTGTTTGTTGTAGTCATATACTTCTAAGACCAGAGGTGTTTTAAATTTGAAAATACTTATGTTTCAGTAATATCAAATTAAAAAAAAATATTTTGCACAAATAACGAAATAAAAAATAAACTTCTAAAACCGCTCGTGGTTCCTATATTTATGAATGGAAAAGTTTTATACGCGTTATGAAAAAATAAAATTATAAGAAGTTTGACTGCGATACAACAAAAATTGACCGCGATATTTAATTTCCAATTTTCAATATTTTAATTCATTTTCAACTTGTCTTGAAATGTCGGTTCATAAAATAAGAATAATTCGGGGAAATGAGTTGAAATGAAATGCAGAAAAAATTTCTTATAAATTAATTGGCCTAACAAGGAAATTATGTGGTGGCCACATCAAATTTTTTGATTGACCTCTTTATCATGCGACAACTTGGCTAATTTTTCCTTTCATACCACATTCACTGCGCAGCTCTCAGTTTTATTTTCACTGTATAAGGATTTATTTAGTTTTACTCTCCAGTTATTTTATATTAATTATCTTTACCGTTTTCCTTACGTTTGAGTTATGATATAAATGCTGGCTGGTTCTCTAAGCACAAACAGTGCCTTCTAAGAGAGTGAAACTCTGTAACTTATTAAATTAGAGAATGACTAAGATCTAAAATTTGCATTTTCTTAAATTTATCAACTGTACTTCTTCATAAGAGTAAAAAATTCATCAATGCTGATGTTGAGTTCGTCAAACGCTTGTAGTGCTACGTAAATGAACTATCACAGAAAGAAGTTTTCTAAAAAAAAAAGAAGACCGATAGCTTTGGATAAACGCATAGATTTCAAAGATGTTAATTTCAAAATATAGTGCTTTAAAATAATTTTTCAAGCTTGAACCATCCGTATTTCAGTTCCGATTGAAACTCATCGATATTCAAGAGCTTATCAAAAGTAAATTAAACATAAATTCAGTAAAACTTCCGTTACAAATGAGAGTGACATTTGAGCTTTGAAGCGCTAAATGCGCGGTATTTCTCTCTATAGTTCACATGAACGTTAACATGGTTGGCTGTTCTATTTTGCAAGTGTAGATTTTTCTTAAGGGTGTATGTTCTTTTCAAGAGATAAGCAATTCAAATGTTAAAAATAGAATGGGAAAAAAACCAGTCTCATTTTTTGGCCAGTATTTCCTCGAAATGAGATGCTATTTATTTGCTCGGCTACCCATATTTATTTCATGTTTTCCTGATTCGGCTTGTTGCCATTCCTGAAGCAGAAATATAAAATCTCTTACAAAATCGCATTCCAGGGAGCGTTTATATTTCCGACTCAAAGTGGATTACAGATGGCAGAAAATGTCGCATATGCTTTCGACACCTTTCAACTTTTCAGGCGTCTTTTTCACTTTCTTCCATATGCCTCGCAGCATACATTAAAGTAGAACTTAAGCTCTGTTTGCTTTCCCGAACATTTTCGGCTGGTTAAACTTTTCTGTAGTTTAGATGGATCTAGCAAATCTTTATATTATTCTTCATTTTATCTCACTATACTAGAAACGCTTCGATAATTTCTAAACTTTCTACTTAAACAATTGAGAAATTGAGTTTTACCAATTTTGCAGACTGAAGAAGATACTGGTGACTTACACTTGTATGCATAAATTTGTTTCGGTATTCAATGAATAAATATTTCAAATTCTGAAAATTTATTTAAGGTAAAATTTTATGTTACTGAAAATAGCATATTTGATCACTAGATATTAAGTACCATTTCAAGTAAATGCATGCTTAATGCCACATAAAATATCAAGATAAAAATTTCAATCTGTTCAGCTGGTAGTCAGGCCAAGAACAAGGAAAGCCGACTGTAACATTAAAAAAAATCTACTCTGCTTGAGTATGCAAGATTGCGCCTGTCGTTGGCAACAGCCTTGAGCACCATACAGCTGACAGTAAAACTTCGTTCAGTTCCACATCCAGTTTTGATGAGAGCACCCCGGGAAGAGACGGATCAAAGGGCCTTTCATCCCTCTTTCC
>KK112590.1:191516-213164 GCA_000611955.2 Stegodyphus mimosarum
TTTTGTTACTAGGCAATAAAGAACAAGCTAAAAATCTCGATATAAATTTCTTTATATTTCACTGACTAATATTGCTATACTGCAGTGTCCAACATTTATAGACTAGTTCATGAGTTCTTGTATCCTGAATAGCAGAGTCCCATTCTTTCTGCCAAATGTGATTTATTTTTTTAAAAACTTCTTCCGCAAGATAGAAGAATATGCGAATTAAATACATGAAAATTTCTTTTCAAATATATCTCACTAACCCGAGTTTAAATCAGTTCATATCTAGACACGGCCTCTTCATCAGTTATTAACTCTTTAATAACCAAACCGCCCCACATGGCCCTTCATTTAGATGACCACAGCCGCCCCAAAACGGCCGAGACTGCGATCTTGTTTTCTTTCCTCCCCCTAAGGTATGCAGTAGCAGATGCAGTTTCTCCAAATGCATTACAGCAGACAGCTTGTCCTAAGAGGTTTAATCGCGGTTTCTTATCTTTAGGTTGCACGTGACATTTCGTTGTTGATTCTCTGATTTCAGTTTAAGACCTTCAGAATATGTTTATAAAGAATGGGGTCAAAGGCTATAGGAATCTTTGTTAGAGCGTAGAAAGGATATCATTCGAAATTTTTACACCTACGTCTGCTTTAATGGGCGGGGAGAGGAGGAAATTGCTGTGAAACTGGAGAAGTATTTCGGACGGTTCAGTGTTTTAACGATGCAATTTAGAGAAGGATTTTGTATTCCAAGAAAGATATAAAACATACATCTTTTTTCTCAGACTACACCATTTGCTATGAAATGGCATACAAGACTATTTATTTTCTTCTGTCTTTTACAAAAAGCATACCAAAATTTTAGGCCAACTAAGAAGAAGCTCGATTTCTGAAGTTATTCGTTAAACACTTCAAAACTTCACAATACTGTCAACCAAATTGTCAAGTACCTTTAGCAACAAGGCCATATTATTTGTAAACAATAAAACTGTCAGAAATAGCTTTTGTTTTTGATAACGTACCCATTAAAAATAATAAATTCATGGGAAGTTCACCGGAAAGGTAACGCTGATACCCTGCAAGTTATTCACTAGATAAGTAGCATCGAGGGACAATATCTGTATCAACATATGTAAAAGTCTCATTACCCCGTACCCTTATTTCATGTTCTGGAGTTTCCTAAATGCAGAGAAAACTTCAGTTTTATTATTCTAGTATAAACAGTATTACTTTTGAAATATAAATCGTGCATACGGGCAGCAAAATATTAATTTTTACTTCCTTGTATGAAGTAAATGATGTATTATAGTCAACAAAAATACCGGGTACCATATTTTACGGAAAATATCAATTTTGACTGCTATCGAATTAAATTTAACGATGGTTTTGCGTGAGGTCTGTAAGGGCAGAATAAAGGACTCTTTTCCCCAAGCGAATTATAAAACTGATTTAAAATGGATTCAGAAGAGATTTTCTTAGTTTGCATCTGCACATACGTACGTATGTATCTAGCATAACTCAAAAACGAGTAACCATAGAACTTTGAAATTTTGTATATAGAACTGCTATACCATGCACTTGTGTACCTCTCTTTACAATGGCAAAAGGCAGTACCAAATATATATATATATATATAACATAGTGGGTTATATATGTATATATGTATAACAGAATGGTTTTATGTATAACATATACTTTAACACATACACATATATATTTATTCTTATAGATTCTTATAGATTTAACACATAAGAAAGAAATAAAATGTAATAGCGTTTTAAGTTACATAGCTCGCTCTGAGCTTTCCAAATCCTCCACTAACGTTCGTTAAGTCACATGACTGTAAGGAAAAAGAAATGTTTATAGTTCTGTAAATCACGCATCACGTGACCGAAAAACAGATGCGCCGTTTAAAGGATGAGTCACTCCATCTGTTACAATACATATATATAGCACACACACATATGTATCCACTCTGTTACTCGGATTCGTTAGCTAAGGTATTTTTATTCTTATATATTGGTAAATTGTAAATTTTTGCTTTAAAAATGATTGAATTATATTGTTCCTATCTTCCGGTTAAGAATTTTATGCCTTTAGTTAAACTGTATGCAAATTTGTACAATTATCAACAATTTAAAAATTGTTGAAATAGGCTAAGCCTATTTTTTACCATAGCAGCCACACTTGTTTACATTTGAAACTTTGCAAAGTAGCGTATTTGTTGCCGATCTAGAGACATTAAGCTTCGCAATAACAAACAAAACGTCTTATTTTATTATTGTAAATTAAATTATGCTTAATCAATTCTGAAATTACCATTTAAGTTATTAAATTATCCCATATATTGACTCATCATAGCTTTCACAACAAATTAAGTCAGTTTCTAATTAAATCAGTGTCTTTTTGTCAAGTGGGACCAAAAGGAAACTTTTAGTTTTGTGCACCGCAAAATCTGCCTTCTTGCCCGCTGGTCGAATTGCAATTTTTCGGGTAGAAACTCTAATTTTAATTGTAAAAATTGTTCTTTATATTTCGGTATCTGTATTTATGTTTTATATTTTTCAATTTTTAATAAAGATATTTTGAAGTTTTATGTACTTTTGCCTTGTCGCCTTGTGAGAACTCAATTAATTGAAATAATATATTTTAAGAAGTTTGGAGGAAGTAAATTTAAATTAAATGCAGGAAAAACTGCGTATACTTTAAAGTTCAGTGCAAGAAAATCATGTGGTGTATACATCCTGATTTTTTATTTATAAGTAACTAGCCTAATACATTATATAATTAATATGAACAAATTATATACATAGTTTGTCATAACTATTGCTGCATCTCAAGTATAATATTTGAGACACAAATTAGCAGACACATCAGCGTACGCGAGAGCTTATTCCCCATATTATGATGCCTATTGAGATAGTCTGAAGTTTAATAACAGTGCGTATACACAATTTGATTACATTTACGGTGAACACTATCCATGCATCTGTGTATCGTTATACTAAACAATGAAGGAAGTATAATAGCTTTCTATTCATATTAGAATGCGGCTATATAGCTATTTATTAGAACATCATACAGAAATTACTTTATACCACAGTGAATCCTTTCTCTTACTAAAGCAGTGGCCAAGCTTTACTGTTGGTGACACACAATAGATATTTGAAACAATCTGAGGAGAATTATGCATTACATTGCTAAGTGTAGCTTTCTGTAGATGAAATGTCTATTGTATGTCAAATCCTATCTACTTCAGCGTAGGCAAATAATTGCTATTCCCATTTCTGTTTTGAAGGAAAGTGTCTGCAATCACATTCACAAATTTTCACTTTCCTTTGTATATATTCCAATTTATTAACACTCGTAGTATGCAAGCATCTTAATTTGGACCAAACGGAAATTGTGTCAAATTGGGAATATCTTTAGAATAGAATTTTAAACTGCAAAGATGAAAGATCGTAGCAAAATCGCATTTAAGAGATAAAAAACCAAATGAATGTGAGTATTGAATGTTAATGAATTCGAGTATTGACATCTAGTATATGATAATTACTGTAAGTTATAAATATCCAAATATAACTAACTAAACAAGAAAACTTTAATTCAAATGTTTTATTTTTGACTAGTTGAAGATTTAAGTGAGAAAAGATTTTATCATTATTAAAGAAACTTAATTTTAGTTTGAATCTTTCCCATTTAAAGACAAAATGTATGTACGATTAAGTAACTGCAATACAATCACTGATTTTTAATTTCAGTTCATAAGCCTAATATTATTCAATAAAATAAGACGTATAGATGTTTTAACTTAAAATCCTACCTAATATAGTATTTATTTTGATTTTTAGATTGGTGCTTTTTTTATTTTGGTGATTTCACTTTTTAACTTTTGGATGTTGTAAATGTCTGCAACATAAATAAACTCAGTTCTTCAACTATCCCAGAAAACGAAGTCGTGTGGTGTGACTTCCGAAGAATGGAGTGGCTATGAAATTGATCATTCTCTATCAATCCAACGATCCGGGAATGCTTCATCAAAGAACATGTCCATTTGTAGCCCAATGACAGCAGTGCATTCTTTGGAGGAGAAAAGAATATATTTGGCTGCGTTTCCTCTGATTGCGGTACCAAAAATAGTCTTATCATATCGAAGTAATTATTTGAATTAATTGATAAGAAAATGTTAAGTACGAGAAAAGAAGGGACTAGTTACTTATTACGACTTCTTGGAGCATCAAACCTAAGAGTAGTTTCGCTCAATTCCTCTTACACTGCATGAGTTTTCTGCCCCCTGAAATATGTTAATCAATTACTCTGTTTTGTAATATGAGATATGCTTCGTCGCTGAACACGATTTTCTGAAGTTTACTGTAATTGCTGATGCGATCAAGAACGATCACGGAGAATTCCTTATGAATGTCTGGATTATTATGTTTTATACCTTGAGATTTGCAATTTATTTATGATGAGTTTCACCTTTCATAACCAACTTTATGAATAGCTGATTGGGAATTCCTTTTTCAGTTGGCACGGCAAATGAATTTTCTGGCACTGTATAGCAAAGACATCTCGAAAGGCCGAAACATTTTCATCACTGATGCTTGGTCTATCTGCACTTCCTATGCAAAACATGCCCGGCCTCACGAAACTGATTTAACCATCTTGTAACTCATTGTTCCGTTACTGGAGGTTTATTACATTCATGTCGAATCTAACCAGAAACTGCATATTGACTTTTCAGTGCATGACGCCATTTCCTCTATAAAGAAACAGGTTCATATAATTACGGTAAAATAACACAAATATTAATTTAGACGTCAAACAACAAAAATCAGCGTTATATTTGCAAACATTCACACGACTAGTTTCGATGGTCTTACTTTACCATCACCGTTCAGCTGCCAAAGTGCAAATGAACGAGCTAAATGATAGTGATAAGATAAGAATGGTTGGACAGGAGTTAAGCTACTGGCGCCATCTATTGATGAAGCAAAAAACTGAAACATAATTTCCTTAAAGGCTGAAGATGAAGATGGATTGGAATTAGGGTCATTAACTAGAACATAAATATTTTTTTGAATGTAAAACTCCTCTAGAAAATCTAATTCACCAAAAATAAAAATCTGCAAACTGAAAGTAATAAAAACCTCTTACAGATTTTTTCTACTTGTTTGAGGGGGGAGGAATAAATTTAATTTAAGTTTTACTTCAAAAATCATATTAGCAAAATGGACGCAATAATCTGACAAATCTAATCCATGCATTAAGAACATAATTCTGATTTTGATGCCTGAACGAAATATTTACATGCGTCTGAGCAAAACTTCATATAACTTGCTTATATGTGCCCATGCGTGGTCTAAAGTAGTCCTTTCGTCAAATGCGAAACATATTTTCCAGCTGAAAATATGTATAAATATTTTCTCTTTCATCCACCTTCCAAGCAGATTCTGCTAAAATTCTTCACTTGGCTCTTTTGCTGTTTTTTCGTCAGGTTTGAATGCTATATACCGTCGGTACAATACAAGACTTAATCATTTGCGGAGGATCACTGTTTCATCTGCATAGAGCCGAAAGAGAGAGAGAGCCAAGTGTGGGATAACATCTTCTGCTTTTTCCGCACTGGGAATGACAACGCCTAGATTAAAGATCTTCCTCGAAATTGCCTCGCTTCGCATTCTGTGTACAAAGAAAGAAATGTTCCCGCCTTCTTGTAATAACAATAACAACGGGAAGCTTGGGAAAGGCGCAGCTGAGTTTGTAGGCCCCAGAGAAGCCTAGGATTAGGGAGGAAACTCGGAAAGTGTTTTTGTCTGATCTTTGGTTTAATCCTGTGCTAGGAAACTCAGACTCATTCTTCAGTTAGAGAACATCTTACCTTAAATTATTCGTTGCAGAAGTGAGTATATGGGAGTTGATTAATAATACAGAGAATGCTTTTCATTCTCGCTGATGGATTATGTTTAAATTGTAAATTTTGAATACTTATCGTAAAGTGAAAGAAACAAAATTGAATAAACGCGAGATTCCCAAGAAAATTCTAAATCTAATAAAGAAAATTCTAAAAAGTAGCTAAAATGTGAGCCATTAAACAAATTTATATAATTTCCTTAATGGACTACTTTTTTATGATCTCACAACGGTTTATCAAAGAATGCTGTACTACAGTACTGTGAATCGAAAGTGTAACTAGTTACATCATAAAAAAAGACGAAAATATTGTAGAATCTTTAGGTTATTTTGTAGCAGGAGACATGAAAAATGTGTGATGCTCTCTCATGGACTCGAACCTAGACCTCTCGAATACGCGTCAAGTATGCTTCCAGTTATACACCACAAAGACATGAGGAAAGGAGGGAGAAAATAGCTTATATTGTCCCCCTTTTAAAAAAAGGCGATTGGGAATTAGGAGGCCCAATCGCCAAATCCTGATGGTGACGAGTTATTTATTTTTTAGTTTATTTTGAAGAAGGAGACATGAAAATGTGCAATGCCCTCGCCGGTATTCGAACATGGACCTCTGGAATAAGCGCAGAGTGTGCTACAGTTACACTACGAAAGCATGGTGGAAGGAGGGAGAAAATACCTTATAATATAAAATATCTTATAATATCAGTGGATGATTTTTGCTTTTTATTGGCATCACTATTTGGTCTATTTATTTTAACTAATTTTTTTAAACCTTTGTTTATGTTTTCTGTTCGCGCTTTTTGTTTTGGTGTTTACTTTTTTCTAAATGTTTGTATCTGTCCTTTTCCTTCACATTTACATTTTAATTATCATTAGCACATAATTATTCTTAGTTATTTAATGTTCTACTTACTTTTCTTTCTTGAACTGGGTGCTGTCTGTTATGACCATAAAACCAGCTTGTTTTGTTAGATGGGTCGGACTGCGGTCATTTCTGATACCTTACGATATACTTACAACAATGTAGAAATAAGAATAAATAAAACCGCCTATCCGTGATAGTATTTAGTGACTCTGCGTGACGTACCGAAGAGCCCGGGTTCGAATCCCGGTGAAGGCATGGATGTTTAAAAATGTATAGTGTCTCTGTGGCATGCAGGCATTCTCTGAGGCTAGCGGGAAGTCCTCTAGAAAGGCTGATGGTAGGGGGAAAAGCTGAAAGGCCCTGGGGCCCGTGCCCGGGGGTGCGCTCTCTCAAAATTGGGGGGCAGAACTGAGCTAAAGCCTATAAGGTTGTAAAACCTCTATGGTACTCGATTCTTGGACACGACAGACGCACATGACTCCTTTTGAGGGTCAATGTCGTGAGCTTGTCCTGACCTTTCTAAGATAAATGAGATTTGTAACAAGAAGAACATAAATGCATAATAAACTCCGCATAGAAAGTACGCTCAATGTAATTTGACGGGGGTCGAAAGTTGAAAAATATTGGATGACATGCTATGACATTTTAGTAGAAATTTTGAAGCCATACGTCAGATATCTTAAGATATTTTATCTGCATGTAATAATTACACTCTAAATTAAGGATGAATTAAGCAAATTTCACAAGGATATTTACATTTTCCTTGATTCATGCATTTTCCTTGATTAAAGTCCAGATGAGTACTTGAATTTATCCAAAAGTAATATTTTGAATTAAATGAATGATCAATTAATGTAGAACCTATGAAATATTTTTAAAAGTTAAATTTTCTTACCTACAATAAGATGTAATCTTTTACTTTTAAGTACAACAGTTTAACGGAGAACGGTTTCAATAAATGATGCAATTATACTGTTTATATTGCTAACCAAAATTATTATAAATTTAAATCTTTAAGTAACATTTGTTTAGGGCAAGCTTGTGATTAATTTTCATCACTCATTAACAAATTTTTATATTTGAGCATTACTTCGCAATGCATCCTTATTAAATATCTATTAAAGCCTATACTGAGTGTTTATTAAAGCCTCCTCAAGTGCTCATGAACCTAAGAAGTCAATGATTTTTCGCTTGGTAACCTGATTTCTACCACCATAATTTCCATTTATAATATTGTGTAAGTTTCATATTCATCACAGTTTTATCCATAGCTACATCAACTGTCTTTACTGTCAATTGTGTTAAAAGACATAGTTCTTAGATTTTTAAAGAAATGAGTCTTGTAACATAGCATAATCAGTGGTAATCAGGTATTAACTGGCGAACGGACTGGCTTCATGGGTGTTTTCGTTGTTTACCCCTTGTGTAACGTATATACGCACTACTTTCCCTTATAAAATCCTCCACGAAGACATTCTTCCTCTTAGCTAGGTAGCTCTGGTGAGGTTTGCCATAGTAAAATTGTGGGGATTTATTTATGTTATTTTTTGACAGTTAATGTTATTTTGAATCAACTTTCCTATTACTCTCGCTTTCAGCCCACGATGTAAAGGAAGCAGCATGTGTGCATTCTAATGAGACAAAGAGAAGTTAGTATTCAAGTGAAGGTTTTGGAAAATGAATTCAGAGACAGAGCGTGTGTTCTGCCCGCCTGAAAGCCACGCTGATATTTTGAATTGCTAAAGATTAATTTTCTGTGCCTTTGAGTGTTTCTAGCCGTTAGACTTGTTTATGCCGACGTTTATGAGTCAGAGCCTGTCTGTGCGTTAAGCGACCCGTGAAAAGCCATTAGGCTAACTTAATTCTTTTGTAAGTTACATGTTACCTTTTGAGTTAAGCCAAAGGTGTTGGCTTGTATAAGCACGCATTGGTGCCATTTGTGAATACATTGAGTGAATAAAGGGTCCTTCACACCCTTTCTCTGCACTTTGTCGTACGAAAGGATAATTCCTTACAGATTCTATAGACGTCTACTTAGCTTATGCTCGCTAAGAATACTGGATGTTACAAAAAAAAAAAGTAACTAGCATTAACTCTGTCGACCCTGACTATTCATGAGGAATTTAAAGGTCCATGAAACACGGTATACAGTTTACGGTAATAAATGCATATGCAGGTAATGAGTATTTGCAGCTGAGATTATTTGAATCAAAGGGAAGAGAAACATATCAACTTAAAATTTAAAATTAGACAAAGATCTATCTTAGCTGAGCGTAGACTTAAGAATAAAGCTATAGCAATTACGACAACAAATAGTCACGGGTGCTTCTTCTCCAAAATCAAAGGAAAAAAGTAAAAAGATTAACAATAGAAGTTGTTTATAGCTTTATTAATGGTCATTTTCAAAACTGCCACAAGCAGTTTGCAATAAACTTTTATCTTATCAAGATATACTACGATAGAGATTTATACACTGTATAAGCGGGAAATGCACTGGTTGTATTAACGTCCCACTTGACGGCCTGTCCATGCTTTAAAACATTATTTATAAGCCTGTACTTTTAAATTTATCAAATCATCTCTTATTCATCTTGAAATCTTTGTTTTCTGCTGACGTATCAGGAAGTTTACCGGAGAGATCATCGTATAACGCGTCTGTCTTCTCACAGATATTCTCTATGGCAGTTTCACCTGCTTTTCGTTTATTGACATGAGAACAGAAGCGTAGCTAGGGTTCTTAGCGCCCAGGGATAGTTGAAGGTCTTGCGTTCCTTCCTAAGTGCCAAAAAGGAAAAAAAAACATTCTAAAATTTCGTAACATCAATTTGGCGCCCATGGATGCTGCGCCCAGAATCGAATTTCCCCCCTTGCCCCACCCTAGCTACGCCACTGCATGAGAAGCAGGTATAAGATATTTACCAAAACACGTGGTTGTTACTTTGATACTTTCAGGATTACTTTCGTTGTTTCTACTTCTTTAATTTCTGTTTACCTCTTTAATGTTTTGCAAGCTATCGGCGTAAAAAAAACTTATCATGGCAGCCACTAACACATATCTCTTCTGCTTCTCCGATTACTTAACTTCCCCTATAATTATCTCCTTCTTTTTAGCGCCTTAATTCTCAGCCGTTTTCTTCAAGGAGGCGGTTCTTGCACAATATCAACTAAAGAACAATTACTACCCTTAGACCCAAAATTAAAGAGAACAATGTTTAATGTACGCAGACACATTAACACATGATCGCAGTACTATAATTACCATAGACTCATGTCGATATAGACTATGCAAATAAGGCTTTCTGACTGAGAATGTCCAAGAAGACTATTTTCCAAAACCCCGGAGAGAGAGAGAGAAAATAAAATTAATAATTAGGCTGCCAATGAAATATGCAAATGTTCAGGTCGACCTGAATAAGAACTAACCACTTGGCCGCTGCTGGAGTGCATTTCGTAGAACGGGAATTCACTTTTATTGTACACTCGAACATTCCTTTTGATATATCCTCACCGATTCCCATTTTTCTTGCGTAGAGATGAGCTTCTGATTTGTCGTAAGCTTGACTTATTAATATATTCTGAAGCGCTCACATGTTTAATTCTTTGCAGATCTAATTTCAGATTCTTTCAGGTTACTTATGTTTTCATGTATTTCTGGGATATTATTTCCACTTCACACTTTCCAATCTCTCTGCATTTAGAGTGAAATATTTTTGCGAGCTGAAATCTTTCTCATACCCTTGCATCTCAGAGAATTTTTGTATGATAAAAAAGAAATCTGCTTTCAGTGCTCTCTTTTGGATACCCGTCAATATCTGAAGGGATAAGAATTATGAGCTGTTAAGGCAAAGAATATGTGTTAGACATTCTTTGCTCAAGGTCCGTTTCCACTACTGCAAGTGCATATGCTTTTCTCCACTGAGCGAGCGAATTCACTTTGATTAACATCTGCAATCGAAGTGCGGTGACGCATGACATACGGATGAAGTTCAACCATGTTCAACTGCTATCCGTATGTGCGCGGAAGCGTTGTGGTCACGTGGTAAAAAAGGAGCAATCAGGTGTTGTCACCAAAAACTAGTGGCGGCAGAAGTAGTGATAAACGCTGGATCAGGGAAAAAAATGTTTTACTAATAAATACTTATTTTTGAATTAACATTATAACGAGAAATCTGCTTACTGAAAAAGATAGCAATCAACTGAATTTAGTTAAAAAACAGAAAAGAAAATTAAGATAACTGCAACTACTGTACTAGTTCGCAGAGAGCAGTGATTAGTGTCGAGGAAATCAGGCGCAAAAAATATAATTCTAAGTCCATGAAAGAGCAAAATTTGTCCTGACAATTATTTCCTAGTTCTGCATACTCATTTACTTTTAATGAAAATGAACGTCTTACTATAGCAAACTGCTACAGAAAATCAGATAAGCCATGAAAAGATTTGTTTTTCTTTTGAAACAGGTAAAAACTAATAACGTTATTTATAAATTAAATTTGAAAGCCTTTTAAACATTCTACAGTATTAAAACGTATGTTAGATTTGTATTTATCTATTTATAAATATATCTTTTTAGCTAACATGTATTTGTAAGCACGTCTTTTACTTGGAATATATTTTTGGCAGTCCGTTTAACTTCAATCGGAACGCCACTTTAAAAAATTGTGTTTTCTGTAACAAATGCTCTAGAAGCTGAAGAACAAACTCTGATGAATTATTTAGATAGTAGTATACTGAAATCGGACCAAAAAATTTAGTTTTAAGAATTCATTTACTTGATGATGTGTACAAGCCAAAATTGTTAATCTCGTCAAGAGTAATGATAGCTTAGTGGTAAAGCCGCCTTTAGCGAGATTTGACTTTTTGAGGTCGCGAGCTAGAATCGCATATTCTTTCGCCGCCTTGTTTGTCACTTTCTTAGTTCCGTATTCCAATTTGATTTATATTTGTATTTTATAATTTATTTCTATTATTATGTGCATTACATATAATTTTTATTTATGCTCTTATTTATTTTAATTTTCCCCTCAAGAATTTATTTTGGAAGTTATAATACAATACGAATTTAAAGCATACTCCCTAACATGAGACGGTATTAATGCCCTGAACATTTTTAATAAAATATTTTTAAAAAGTCTTATTATAATAATTGCTTTAAAATTCAGTCCTCTCCAGCTGAAGCACAGAAATTAATTAGTTTAATATTTCCATTTTATTTAACCTATGCATGTATTCATATATAAAGAGAAAAAAGCTTATTTTTATAACTTCTATAAAAAAACATGAATTTAAATTTTATAAATTAAAAATAACATTTTACGAAGTATGCATAAAATATAAATTCCCATGTTAAATTTTAATTAAAGGAGATTTCTAATAAATTATTCAGCATGACACCAAAGAAATTGATGCTAAAATTTTATATACTGTCTGTTCTCTCCCAAAATGCGAGCGTATTTTAAAAATACACAATTGCACATGGCAGTCAGCCGCGTATGTGCGTAACAATTTTGTGTCTGTGCGTGTCTAAATATTGTGAAACTTCCTTTACAGTTGCTCTGTATTTTCAAAGTACCAGCTAATTTTTAAATGTGTTTAACTTTTTCATTTATTTTGCAGTAACAGTACATTTTAATTTTAATTATACATTATTTCGTTAATATTCAAGGCGTCTAGAAACACGAAGAAATTTTTAAAATTACTTACACTTTTATGCAATTAGAGATGTTCTTAGCACGCATTATAACCTTACGTATCAAAAAATTGCTAACGGGCTTTATTTTCACAGTTTATAAGCAGAAATAAAAATTGCCAAAACATAATCTGAAACTTTTCAGATTTTAAATTACGTCCAAAGGAGCGTTTTTTAACATTTTGTGTGTTACCTTTGTTTATTTAATATCATGTTCTTCGCCCTTAAACCATAAAATTCAGTTCAAGAGCAATATCGCAAAATAACTTTAAATTGGGCATATCTTTAGAATTTCCGATACACAGTTTCACGCGCTGGACATAAAAATGTTTTTTTCTGTACAACTTTGCCATTGATCGCTTTGAAATCCTTGAGTTTCTTAATCACAAATTCTTACAAAATTTTACAAAATATGAAATCGGATTATAAAACAAATTCGAAATTTCAAATTTGGGTTTCCAGATGCCCATATTCGCAGCAGGATTACGTCATTCAAAACAGGATGGCTCCAGGTACCGTCGTTTTAGCACAATACGAGAAATCATATATGCATTTATGTAGATTCTTCATTATTTAATTTCACCAAATATAAAGCAGGGCGATAATATTTGGTGGCAACAATTAGAAAAGTGGAAGGGACATTCAAAGAGATTTGGCGCTAAACCGGAAAACGAAAACAATAGTCCTCCAGGGACAAAGCCCATTTGGACTAATAACATTGGCCCATAAGTTACACTGGTGTGCAGAAATTAAGGACGAGACGCTTTTTTCAATATAACGTTGTACAAAAGTTTTCCAAATCAACACATTTAATACCGCAAGATCCCCAATACGTTAGGACATGAGTAATGTAAGCAACATTTACTAAAAGAGAAATCAGAGGGATAAAAAAGAAGCTTTATTGAAAAAGTTGCATGAAGCGCAATGCGACTGAAGGCCGAAACATCCCTGTGATGGGTGTCCAGCAAGAAACATCCGGTCTTTAATAGGGGATCTGATCTCCCCTGACTGCTAGGCAGGTTTCACATCGTCTGCCCATGCTGAGAATGAGTTGTGGAGGCACTGCTGCCCATTCGTTACAATTTAAAAATCTCGTTACAATAACGGGTCCCGTTGACTGAACCTGCGTCGAAGATGTGAAGGTCTGTACGACTACCAAGCATGATGCCTCCCCAAACGAGAACACCGCCACCTCCATACCTGTCCCTTTCAATGATGTTCGAGGGATGATTGCGGCTTCCCCGCTCTCTCCAGAAGAGTATGCGATGAGAATCGCTACTCAGACTGAATCTGCTCTCATCTGTAAAGAGTACTCGTCCCCATTCATTGTCTCTCCAATTCCGGTGTTCTCGGCACCACAGAGAACGCCTTCTCCCATGGGCAGGCGTTAGAGGTACACACCGTACAGGGCGTCGTGCAAACAGACCACCACCGTGCAGTCTTCTGGCCACGGTAAAACGCGATATCGGTCGTCCAGTCGCCTGTGTCGTGTGTCTAGCGATTTCTCCCGCTGTCTGCCGCCTGTTTCTTCTGGCCTGTAAGGCAATATACCGGTCATCTGCGGGTGTGGTTCCTCGTGGACGACCACTACTAAACCCCCGGATAGCTGTTCCTGTAGTTTGAAATTGTCTCCAAAGTCGTGAAACGATGCTGTGAGCAATTCCGAACTCTGCAGCCACACTTGTCACACTGCGGCCTTCCTCCAACTTCCCAATGATTCGACCTCGGGTAAAAGCATCCAGATGTCGTCTAACAGATTGATTATTCGCCATTTCTCGCTGAGGCAGCAACTCGGTGTGATTTTAACTGCTATACGGCGTGCAATCTCTTTGCCAGAAATACTGATCTTACACCGACAACATGCTTTATACTACTCGGACACTCCCCCATTACGTCTACCTGCATATCTGCGCATGTGCTACCGTACATCACCTTACTTAATCTCCTGATTGGTCTTTCTGTCCGCTCTGCCTCTTCGTTCAGCTGATATGCTAATTTTTCGACTTCGTCCTTAATTTTTGCACACCAGTGTAAATCAGAGACATCTGGTGACAATGAATGCAATCGACCCCCGAACTTCCGCAAGCGTTCTATGCAACCCAATAGTGTAAACGCTTATCCGACTGCATGTGCGTTTCTCCCATGACGCTACGCATTCGAAACGCACTAATGGAAACGTGCAACTCACTAGCGGAAGAACATACGGATACGTACTTCCAAAATCTTTCCTCGTAAAACGTCTCCTGTTAATTTTTATTTATTTATTTACTTTTTTATGTTTTGTCATATATGTAACTTCTAGCCATAAAATAGGTTACCATCAGTATACAACCGTTGAGAAGTTAACCCCTTTCAGATTTCTTCAGGTATGTAGTTCTGTCTCTGAAAGCTCGTAAGAATTGACATTACTGTTTGCAAATATCGCGAATATTAAATATTTTCTTCTGTTATAACCTCTACAGCTCTTCCTTGTGCGACTAATATATACTAATCCACTTAATTAATACTTATGCTATCTCTTCCCCCTTAATTTTATTCTTGGCTATCTTTTTGAAAGCTACACTCATGGACAAAAAAATTAGCGCACCAAGAAATAATTGCGGGATCGTAACGAAACTTGCAATGAAGGTACATGCCGGGGAGATATGCAAATGATTAGAAATGCAACGTGATTGCGCATTACGTATAGCCGGTAGAGGGCGTTAAACGTCGTAGTCTGTGGAGTATAAAACAGGTAACCAAAGCTTTCTTTGAGTGTGCTGAATCATTTACAAAGGAAGAGCTGAGGTAGACATGTCATTACGCCGTGTTTGAAGACAATATGAGCAGTTGTCGCAGTTTGAGAGGAGGAGAATCATCGGGAGGATGGCAGCTGGGCGGTCAGCTAGGCGAGTAGCTCGTGAGTTAGGCCGCTCTGATTGTGTTGTGAGGAGGTGTTGGGACCAGTGGACCCGAGAGATGTCATGTACACGAAGACCGGGCTCAGGACGCCCTCGACAAACCAGTCGTGGAGAAGACCGCCACATCGTAAGAAATGCACGCCTACAGCCAAATGTTTCATCGGCCGCCATCCAGGCACAGGTAGCACCTTCACTAGGGGCCCCTGTGTCTTCTCGAACCATGCGAAGGCACCTGGCTGAAGGACAATTGGTATCGCGGCACCCATAACGTGTGCTGTCTTTGATGCCCACCCATCGATGCCTTCGTTTGGAGTGGTGTCAAGCAGGAGGAAACTGGACTGCAGCAGTGTCAAGCACGAGGAAACTGGGCTGCAGCGGAATGGAACCAGGTCGTTTTTAGCGACGAATCGAGATTCAATCTCGGCAGTGATGACAATCGTGTTCGTGTGTAGAGAGCCCGTGGTGAACGCCTCAATCCTGCCTTTGCTGTACAGCGACACATAGCTCCCACAGCTGGTGTGATGGCATGGGGTGTCATTGCTTACAATTCACGGTCACCCCTAGTATTGTTCCGCGGCACCATGACAGCCCAGCGATATGTTCATGAAATCTTGCAACCACATGTGTTGCCACTCATGCAACGGCTCCCAGGAGCCGTTTTTCAACAAGACAATGCTCGGCCTCATACGGTAAGGGTGTCACAAGACTGTTTCCGCACTGTTACTACCCTTCCTTGGCCTGCCCGATCCCCAGATTTGTCTCAATCGAGCATATCTTGGATCATTTGGGACGACGAGTTGGGCATCCCACGAGTGTGAACGAACTAGAGGCAAGGTTACAGCAAATATGGAACGAAATGTCTCAAGACATCATACAGAACTTGTATGACTCAATGCGCGATCGTACCGCATCGTGAATTCGCGCTAGAGGGGGTCCAACGGAGTATTAACTCCTCCGTTCTTTTGACTTTTTCTCTGAAATAAATTATCCTTTTTCTTTGATTTCCTTATCATTTTATATCAAAGAAGTCATTACGTATGTAAAATTTCGTTTCATTTTGACGACTCCTTCTTGGTGCGCTAATTTTTTGTCCATGAGTGTAATTTACTTCCTGGTTCAATCACGTTTTTTTTCGCATTTTAACATTCTTTATGCCGTTTGGATAATTTTTAACTTTTAACTGTGATTACCATAAATGTATTGATGTTTATACGCTTCAGACGAAAAATTATTACTATGTTCGGTATACATTATGCCTAATATAAAGGTGTACATTATATAAGCATTTCAGAGGAAAAATAGTGACATTAACGAGAAAACAGGTGAATTTATTTCCTTAAAACTGAATTTTTATTTTTCAAAAATAACATATTCCTAAGTCAGAAAGAGAAATATTTTTGCCTGATAGAATGAATCAACTAGGATTTCGTACTTTGTTTAAAAACATGAAAATAAAAAGTGACATTTAGTTTCTTGTAATGTAAGGGAAGAAAGACAATATATATATATATAAGAACTGTAAATATGGATTTTATCGTGACGTCAAAATACGTAAATTTCAAACATTTAGGAAACATTTCCTTTAGAGTAAAAAGTAATCATGACGTTGCAAATGGCATGGGCCAGCAGTTCATTTATTAATGTCAGTCCATAAGATTGATCGAAAAATAATTTCCTTTGATATTATTTTTTCGTTTTCGCAAATGAAAGTCTTCATTTATTTTTTTATTGAAAAGTGAAGATGTCGCACTTGAATTGAAGAGCTTGTTGCTTCAAAAGTGATCTTAGCGTCATTCCAATAAAAACGAAATTACCTGATGTTTATTTTAGTAATTTTTTTCACTTGCTGAATGTGAAAAATAAAAGCATCATTATAAGTTCTTGTGCTACGCTGATTTACTGTGAAAGTAAGAAAAACTGAATTTAGAAAATAAATGAAACAATACATCTAAATTCGTTTTTCCTTTAAATAACCGTTGCAAATACAAATTTATTTTTTTCACTGAAAGCGAAAATTTGTATGTTGTTAAATTTCGTCAGACTTTACTGAACTGAATTTAGACTTAACTAAACTGGAACATATGGTTTAAATGGTAATTTTTGGGTATAATAACAGCAGCTACTTTGATTATCGCTCTGCCATCGAAAATCGTAATTTTTATTCATTGACCAACATACTTTCCGAAAAAATCCCTTGATTAGTATTTTCTTGTGTAAGTCAACTTCTTTTTTATCTAATTGCGGGCACCTGCCTTTTCAGCATTGACCAACACTATGACTAGAAGTGGTGGCCATTTTATTGTCGAGACATATAATAGGCGGGTACTGTTGCCTCCTATGAAGGGACGAGCTCTTACAACCGTGCCTTCTGTGGGATTTGAACCCGGGCTTTTCGGTACTGTGGTATGCTTCCTAATCACTATACCGTCTGGGCGGCCTTTGTATAAGTAAACTCATGCACCTTCTTGGAAAAACTTCCTAGCAATTCTTCATACGATAACCTAGATCTGTAATCTACAGTACACATACAATACAGGAAGTGTTGCATGTGACGTAACTGCACATTGTTTGTTTACTAGTAATATGTATAAAATAACGATTTCGTATTATTTCAAAAGTGTTGATCTGCATTACAAATCATAAAAATTTTTTATTAACTTAACGAATGGTTTATATTTTCTGAACAGCATTCGCTTATTTGTATTATATGAGAATTGCTTTAGTCAAAACAAATTATGTAAATCTTACTGTGGAAGTTTAGGTTTTGTACGCAAACTTTATGTTTATGTGCTCAAAGACTATGTATAACTTTCACAAGTGTTTCCGTTAAAGTAATCCAGAGATTTAATCTCTCAGATTTATTTAAATATAATAGATAAATTCTTTTGTCTTTCTTCATTGCATTATATTCAAAATCTCTCGCGATGTTTCGCTTAAAAGCATGGATAACTTTATATGCACATCTGCAATAAGATTCAAAGTAAAACGCATTTAGATGATACGAGCAGGGTTTGGTTTAAGGTAGCAAGCTTAAGTTTAATATACCCAAATTCACACAAAAATACATATAAATAATGACAATTTAATTGCAAATTAAAGAGTTCAACTCAAGAACTTACCTATAACAATTAAAAATAAATATCAGAATACGAGCATTTAAATGTAACTACAAATAAATAAACTGAGAAAATGTACTTAATTCTGTATCTAATTATTAAATCGCTGAAAAGATTGTATCGCAAGTATGCTACGGGAGCATAAGCTATGAGGGAAAACATTTATCACGTATCCCATGAGTAGATGCTGTGGCCGAGCAATGACTAATTACGTACGGTGAAGTTATAGATAACCACTTAAGTAGAATATTGGCTCTGCCCACTAATGATACCTCGAAAAACATATTTCCAGGATTGTTGATGAATGAGCGCAGTTTTCCATTTTTGTTTTTTATTTTCTATATTTTATTTATGTTTAGTCTTAAATTAAGCAGCTAGCAAAATTTGAAATTTATGAATGTTTATTTTTAATGGTTACCATTTTTTAACAGAATAGAAAATGTGCAAATCTAAGATAAAAGATGAATTAAATAAAATGATGTTTTATCTATATAAATGATAATCAGAACCAGTAAAATATTAAAATAATACCAAAGGGCCGGGTTTGAATCCCGGAGAAGACATGGCTGTAACTGCCCATTCCTTCACAGGAGGCAGAGTTGGCCCACATAGTTGCCTCCATAATAAAGTCACCACCACTTCTGGCTTTAAAAGTGGCCAAGCCGAAGTCGGCTGAGGGCCCACCACTGGTTTGAAAAAAGAATTAATACGCTGTTTTTAAAAACACAGAGATATTTTACTGTCAGTATCTATGTATGCTTGGGAAAAATTTTAATTAATTTTCAAATACGAGGTCAAAAGAAAAATGTATATTTTCAAAATTCCACTTAGAAATTATCAAAAGCTGATTTCCACAGTATTTCACTGTACTGGGCTGTCATAAGACTATGAACCTTATCCAGGCATTTCATTAAAAGCCTGCATGAACAAATATTTTTCATCATGTAAGGATCATTACTGCCATTAAGATGGTTTCTTCATGTTTGACAAGAAGGTAGTTGAAGTGATATTAGTATCATCTAAAATTTTTATGAAACTAAGCCTCATAAGTTCGTCTGAAGTGAGTTGACTTTTGAATAACTAATATAAGCAGTTAAAGATAAATTTAAAGAGCTCTTTGGATTTCTTCACTTCAGGAGGTTTTTTTTTCATTGTCTAGCATAATAATTCTTCATCTTATTACAGCAGATGTTGGGAAATTCATGCCTTACAATTATTTTGTAAAACTTCAGATAAATGTCTTCAGTTAAATGAGTGTGCATGATATTATTTTCTTTAACTACCTTCAGTTAAATGTTTCATTTATGTAAATTATATATTTTAAGATTACAAAATAACTTATTGTCATATTTTATAACTGATTTATTTTCTTAAAAATTTATATTCTAATACTATCTCTAGGAAAGCGTGTTTTAGACATCTTTTAAGCTGTACTTTTCTCTTCTTGCTCATTTTAAGATAATTAGATTAATTTTCAAAAAAAGAGAAAAATAAGTAAATAAAAATCTGAAAGGTTTAAGATTTTAACGATCTCCTAAAAGGATTTGTTAAAGTTTCTAAGTTCTCAATGAACTTGCGGTCTACCAGTCTCCTTTTGGGCTCAGTGCTGCCAAACTTTTCCTTTTTGTCGTTTTAGCTTTAAGCGTCATTTCCTTCGCACATACGCTAGATGCAGTTCAACAGCACAATTTCAAAATATTTAAAAGCAGCAAAACAGCATATATCTAGAAGTCTAAATGCAGTGTTAAGTGTTGGCATACACTTTCTACTTTTTCCAATCTTTCCTCAGTTCATCATATCAATGTTCAGTTTTCATAGTAGGACAGCTTGAATACTTTCACATTGTCCTTGTATTTTTAACATTTTTAGCGTTAAATTTGTTTATTAAATATCATGTTTTCGCACTTACGACAAAATCACAAAATATTACAAAAAAAGCATATCTTTACAATTTCCGATATACAGCCTCGTGAGCTGGAGATATTTTTTTTATTCTATATAGTGCTGCACTGTTCGCTTTCGAATCGTTGAGTTTTTTTAATCAAAAATTCGTTACATGTTTATAAAACAATTAAACATAAATCCGAAATTCAAAATTTGGGCTTCCATATGTGCATATTGTTGTAAATTAATCAGGCATTTGAGAAGAAGAAAATGTTATTTTTAACTTAACTTCTGGTAACCCTAGAAATGCCAAGGTGCGCGCGCAACAACCATACCAACTACATCAACCATTCCAAATACGTCCATCACACCCAATTAATACATCCCATGATACAGTTAATCCTTACTTCTTTTTAAGCTTTCGTATGTGCTTGTATGCAAACATTAATGTATCTGTCGCTTTATATTATTTAGTTATAGCTGAATAAATATGATTTGTGCTTAAGTATGCATCCTATCATTAATGGATACATCCCTCACACCAATGAAGTTTCGGAGATTTAACTGCTGCTGTTGGGTGCACAAAAGGTAAGCTAAATTTTGCTATCTTTATTCTTCACATATTCGGGTGGAGATTCAAAATTTAATGCTTTTTGGTACCGTCGCTGCTTTACAGTGCAAGAAACATACACACAGACATGCAGATTTTTCATCATCTTATTTCTTTATAAATAATATAACGACAACGACGATGGACCACTGGGGCAGGCTTCTGATCTAAGGTTAAAAATAATAATAATAATATTACAGCGTTAAAATATAATACAGAACCTTTGGACCGGGCTGAAAACGAAAATTTTCCAAATGATTCAAAAATAATTTTGTTTTTATTAAATTTCTTGCAAGTTTTAGATATTTCCTCTGAAAATGAAATTACGTGTGAAATAGAGAAGCTTCACTTATTTAGTGGTCTAAAATACTAGAAATTTAGGAAATTTAATTTACACATGAAATAACAAATTCTACTACCCTACAGTTATATATAAGTTTATTTTGATAAGAAATGATCCAGCGGCAGTATAAATGTGTGAGTTAAAAGTCAAACAATAAAATCTAATTGAGGGTAATTTCGATTAAAATCTCACCTTCGCAATAAGATTTGGTTTAGGTTCGTACTTTTGAGCTTGCATACCCAAAATTTATTACGGAATTCTATAATAGCTTTCTGTAAACAGGAAAAAAAAGATGCAGAATTTAGGTACCTTTTTCTTGCAAAAAAAAAAAAAAAAGGATATAAAGCTT
>KK112590.1:221332-253952 GCA_000611955.2 Stegodyphus mimosarum
CACACGCACGCACGCACACGCACACACACACGCGCACACACACGCACGCACACACACACACACACACACACGCACACACACACACACACACACACACACAGACTCTTTGTTTTATTATTTGTAAAGATTAGGTTCCAGAGTAGGGCTGTGCTATATGGCCCCTGTGGACATCCTCTTCTTAACTCCAACTGAGATGGAGTTGACTACAAATAAACAAATTTAACCATTGCGTTGTGTTATTTAAAATGTTAGTGAACAACCCAATGAACCTTGATGCTAGTGAATCAAAGTGTCCTAATATATCCAAAAGAAACACATAAATCAATATTGACTTTCAAGAAAACCTTAGATTTTATTTTTTTTAAACATATCAAATTATCTAAAAATCAATTTTAGTACTAAAACTATTCAACCCCGGGTATGAAAATAACCTGAGATAATTTTACAAATCTTTACAGTGAAACATAAACATGTGTTTTCAACAAATTCTGCAATTTCAAAATAAACAACATAGACTTCTATAACTATTAATTAAGTATAACTATTTCATTGAGTTAAATTTCATAAAAAATTCATAACAACTATTTCCTTTAACAATTATTTCAGTTTTTTTTCCTAATATAGCACAGAAAATTAAGGAAATCTGCTATTCCTATCAACTTAAAATTACCTTATTTTATTTTTATTTCACAGAGAATTAAAGAATACCACCAATCAAGCTAAATTTAAAATTAGATATTTTATTATAGCTCAACGAAAGTTTTCTAATATTTTGTATTCAGTTTACAAACTACTGAAGAACATTTTCTTAAGAAATTTAGAATGTTAACAAGGAACGAAAATTCTCAATTTTACAATTTTTCTTAAACTCAGAAAGTACAGTTTTTACAATAACCTTAACTCAGCATTTTTTTTACTATTTCACCAAATAAAACAAAATTTCTAATTTCTTAACAATTTAAAAATCTTTAAACAAACTCATTAAAAAATTAAGCCAATTATAATTTACCATTTTTCAAATAGGGAGAACCCTTCTAACAATTAATTAAAACAAATAGTAAGTTACGAATTAGGATAATTCATTTTTTTTCTATTAATTAAGATAAACTCAGAAGAAAGGAAACGACAAAAGGGAACTTAGCTGAACCGGTTACACAGCCAAACTTCGAAAAACTCCATCGACGGCTCCAGGCGTAGACGGGAGTAAACTACCAGCTGGAGACTTCTAGGAACTTGGGTCTACGTCGAAAACCCTAGCCGATATGGTCGCTGCAGTCCTCAGAAGTCTTCCGGAAATCACCACCATCTCAAACTAGTCGCAGGAACAAATCAAGATGAAAACCAGACCATGGCAGTCGTCCCCAGTTGTACAGCGAAACAAAGAGGATCAAAAGCAGATTGATTTACATTCTTTAGGATTAAATTCA
Source organism: Stegodyphus mimosarum (assembly GCA_000611955.2). NCBI lineage: Eukaryota > Metazoa > Arthropoda > Arachnida > Araneae > Eresidae > Stegodyphus > Stegodyphus mimosarum. The sequence continues at coordinate 222,760 of KK112590.1, forward strand.
GGGGAAAACAGTCCTTTTATGTAGGAGGTATTACAAGAAAAACATTTCTGAATAAGGCCGAAGCCAGTAATACTTCTTGTTTAATACACATTTTAAACAAGAATAGTGGGAGCGAATGCCCTGCTTCCTAAAGGCATAACATCTTTAAAACTGCACAAAAACTCCTGCCCAAAGTCACGGAAGAAACAGCGTCAAGTCAGGCCAAAAAAGAGAGAGAACGACACCTGCACCGTCTTTTTGTCACGGCGGGAAACCATATCTCGCCAATCCCCGCACTACAAGGTGAAAAAAATCCAGTATTCCACACCCCGAACACACTCCTGCAAAAATCTTCCCAAATTCCGAGGTGTTGAACTAAACACAAATTCAAATATCGCCAAGCAAGCCAAAGGAAATGCGAAGAATCCGATGCAGGTGCGAGAAAAAAAACTTACCAACCCAAACGACCCCACAGGAAATTCTCATTGTATCCCTCTTTACAAGTAAGCAAAGCCTTAGAATCCAGCTAAAAGTGCGACTTCTTTCAAACCTTTCCCCCCCAAGACCTTTTCACGAGCAAAGTGTAAACATTTAGTTAAATAATTGACTGTAACTTAAAAACTGTTAAAGCTTGAATCTTGAAAGTGATCTTAAATTAAAAGGTTAATTTTTCTGCATCCAGTGATATAAATTAATAAAGGATCAACTTAAGTTAAGTAATGTTAAATCAACTTTATTACGTAGCAAAAACACCTAATTAAAATTAAACCAAAGTAAATATAAATACAGCATACTAAATAAAATAACGTTGTGTAGCATAAATTTAGAATAATAATGAAACTTAATTCTTAAGTCAAACTTAAACAATTAAGTGAATTTGCTACACAACACTCTGTACAGATCAAATTCCATTGGATTATAGTCCATAGAAAATATAGTTTTCCTTTCACTAAAATAACTTTTCAATGGTTTATAAAGGTCGCCCGGGAGAGTGTATCTATCGCAGGGCATCTAAAATAGATAGCCAACTAACAGCGTCAAATGCTCTTTTATGTCAAAGGAAATCTGATCGGTCTGGAAATCTGATGACAAAAAAGAATGTCGATCTGATATTCTTTTATGTTCTAGTCAGGTAGTTCACAAGTTGATGCAGTGCGTCTTCAACTGATCTTCAGAAGACGAATCCATACTGTTTGATATCAGTCTACTTTTGGTAACGAAATGACTCAATCTATTTATCAAACTTCATTGAAGTGTCGGGAAAAAAACATCTTCTTGAGTCTTCAAACATTGAAGACTCGAAACAAATGAAAACCATAACCGATAAAGACCTTTGTCAGATTGTTTCAGTTCACGGTAGATTCCCGGCTTACCTCAGCAGATTTAGTTACCATGCGGAAAGATGAGAAACAGCAGACAATATATGAAGGATTGTAAATTAGCAAAAGATCTTAGAAATAGCAAGATAGACTTTAAAGTCCTGGTTTTTACACGAAATGAAGGAAAAAGCATAGCAAAAGAGATTCATGGAAAGAATCAATAAAAGCCTGGTTGCAATTGGAATAGATCAATAGCGAAGAACACCCAATATGGCTGCTGCTGGAGACTTCTTTTATTCATGCTGTGTTGTCCTATATGATTTTACTTCGAAGCCATAGGGTGAGCTTCGACTAGCCAGGAGGGTGGACCGCGCCATACATATCTACCTACTTTGTACTACTCCCCCTGGGATTAGGGATTAGGAACTCAATCGCAAAATCCCGGTGGTGAAGCATCATCATCCATTACCTTTTTACTTCGGGCGCCTTTGTAGAGACATAGGTAAATTTAAAGCATGAAGCGTGAAAAAAGAGCAATACCTTCGCCGAGATTCGAACCTGAACATCTCGAATACGCGTCGAATGCGCTGCTCATTACATAAATCTCGACTAAGTACGATTGATGTAATGATGTCGGGAGAAATACCTGATATATTCCTCTTTTAAAGAGCGACTGAGGATTAGGGACTGAATCGCCAAATGCTGGTGATGGAGAATTCCCCCCCCAACTTTTGTTTTTCGTTCGGGCGCCACTGTAGACCTACTAGGTTATTTTGATGTAGAAAATGTGAAAAATGAGCAATACCTTCTCCAGGACTCGAACCTGGTCTTCTCGAATACAATGTTTTAACCAATACACTACGAAGGCATTCTATGAAGGCGGGAGAAATACCTGATATACTCAATCTTTAAAAGGGCGACTGCGGATTAAGAGACCCAGTCGCCACATCCTGGTGATGGAGAATCATGATGTATCATCGTTTCTTAGTTTGGGAGCCATTGTACACTTATTAGGTTATTTTGAAGCGGGAAATGTTAAAAATGAACAATGCCTTCGCCGAGACACGAAATTGGACCTCTCAGCTCAGTTTAGTTGATTGGCAAGAGCAGCATTTAGCACGACTCTGCTTTAACTACTTATCTTGGGAGTACGTCCTTAGACATTGATAAATTTAATAATTAAGGCGGTAACCGACACGCCATAACGGAGAAGCTGGAACAAGTACTTTAAGTACCTGAAATGAAAAATTGAAACATCTGGAACAATCTCTCGAATACGCGCCGAGTGTGCCGATATTACACCACGAAGGCATACTAAGAAGGCTGGAGAAATAAGGTCAAAATGTGCAAGAAAATTGAGTGCAAAGTGGATTGTGAAACACTGTCAATAATCTAAATTTTAACATCAAGAAGCATGAAAGCAGTAGATATTCATCTATATATATATGAGGAGTCCGTGACAATGCGGTGGCTAACAGTAAAGAGCAAAATAAGTGAGATCCTTCAAGGTAGTTCCGAAAAAAAATTGTGATTAATAGCGTTTTGTAAGGCATATCTATAATGATAATTTCGTGCAGAAAACTGTGCCGCAAATTTACGCAAATATTTTAGATTTTATATTATGTTCAAAGGAGCGTTTTCTTATTGTTATGTGTGTTACCTTTATATATTTAAATATCATGGTCTTGGCATTTAAACCACATAAAATATAATTCAACAGGGATATCACAAAATATTACAAAATATCATATCTTTAGAATTTCCGAACAATCGACAGTCTCGCCCCCTGGAGATAAAAGTGTTATTTTCCGTACAGTGTTGTCTTTGCTCGCTTTGAAACTGTTGAGTTTGTTGATCGAAATAGGCAATAACACAAATTCGAAATTTAAAATTCTGGCGTCTTGGTGCCCATGTTCGTGTGGAGGATTACGTTATTGATGGCTCTAGGTACGTCGTTGTTTCATAATTTGAAAAATTTGCGTACATTCATGCCGATTTTTCATTACATAATTTCTTTAATTATAACACACGGCGATAAAATTTGGTTGCAACAATTTAAAAAATTAAGTCGTCGTTTATAGTGAAACGCTACAAAATGCCGTTTTGAGACTAAATAGATCTTATGAGCTAGCACTCTTTCTGAGAAACAAATTGGGCATTTCTGTATAACTCGCTCTACTTAGCCGATTGACGTAATTTCACTTGCGTTTTTCATGTCTTGAAATCGCGACTTAGGATGTATTTTAGATTTATACCTACCATATTCGAACATAGTTATGTTTTACATAAAATCGAACATTTTCTGGAATAACACATCGACCTTCTTCCGTATTTGGACTCTATAGCTCAATGCTGCCAAAAATACCAAGTTATGTGAAAAACACAACACTAGTTTTTCAAAAATAAGTTGTCAAAATTCTAGTTCCTGAAAGTTAACTGAATTTGGTATATATTTGTTAATTTTTTTTATTAAACTTAATTGATTCCTTCTTTCACAATTCCAAATTTGCTATCAGTCCAAAAGAAATTCGCAGATATTTTCTGATCTATTTTTTAAAATTTTTATATTTTCATAATGTTTATAAATTTTTGGAAAATATTTTTCAATAATCACGTAGCAAATTTTTACCGTCGTCTTCAAGAACATATATTTCTAAGCATACCTCCAAAAATTAGAAAACTTTTTATACAAAATTTTTTTATATATGGCTGAATTTACATATGGCAGCGATTTTGTGTTGATAGTCCTAGAACTCTTTCAGTTACCCCAGAGTTTTACCAATTCTTGGTCAACAAACGATCCGTAGGACAAAAATCAGGACGTTCCAATAAACATTTGTTGGAGCTTTTAATTCTTAAGAGTTTGTGTTTATGTTTTAAGTTCAATACCATATGATAAGTCAATATTAGGATAAACAATTCTCAATAACATGAATGTGTAAAGTTTGTGACAACATGATAAACACAATATATACTGTAAAACTAGAGTTCGAATCAATCGTAAATAGTGACCATGAGCTCCAACAGAATAATTAAATTTGCGTTGTGTTAAAATATAGTCAGGTCCAGTGTTCTAAATTAAAAGTGAAACATTTCAAGAAAGTTAAAATTAAATATAGAATTTATTAAGACATTACTGAATAATTTACAATTAGTTACATTGGTGGCGGTGTGGAGGAGTTAGAGAAATATTCATACCCATTCCAAACAGTGAAGTTAACATAGGAGATACATTAGACAATGGCAAGGTTACTTGTTACAGAAATCATGGCAGTAGACGTCAACCATTTATGGTAGAGAGCCATTGCTTGCTTTCTATAAGGAGAGAAAAAAAAGGAAGTAATTAGTTAAGAAAAAGTTTAGACATTTGAGTCGCCCTCCATAGTAGCCTTCTCTCATCCATTTCTTCCGACATCGTTGGTTCCATGATAACGCTGACAGCTACTCTTCAGATAGTATTTTTCATTCGTGTCTCGCTTTCAGATCCGTCTCCTTCCGTCAATGGCTGCGTGTCTGCCTCGTGTCTGTCTCGTGTCAGTCTCTCTCGTCGCCAGCTCCCAGCTTTTTACTCAATTCGCCAAGACTGCTCGATTGGCGATTTTAGATGGTAGGAAAACCGCCAACAGCCTGGCAACCCCAGGGGAAAAACACGCAGGAAGGTGAATCTCCAAGTAGAATGAGCTCCAGAAATTGGCGAATATCGCTGATACACCAAGGTCAGTCACCTCTAGCCTCGACGAGGAGTCCCACTCTAGCATAGGAAAAGCCTGCGAGTAAGCAAAACACCCCGTCCCCCTTGAGTTTGCTGCAGGGTTAGTAGTGTATAAACTAGCCTCTTCCGCAGGGTGCAAACGTTACTAATGTTGACAGATGTTTCACAGACTACCGTCTAGCGGGCGAAGAAATCGAAAACAAGGTTGTAAATCAATTGGAAAGGCAACGGAAAAGCTCTTAAAAGGATAGGTGTTAATTATTGATTTTACACACAAATTAACTTCAATACTGATAAGTACTTAAATAAAAATATAATAATTACAAAGATAATTTTCTTGGGTTTATTCCAACACCAAACACGACCACCATAGTAAGGAAATAAAAATTACTTCAGTTAAAATACAATAATCAAGTATGAAAATTTTTTATATTCTCCACAACACCAAAACGACCACCATAGTCAGAAAATATGGATCCTAAATTTAGCAGAAAAGGGGGCACATTAAAACTTTAATTAAACTTTAAACACCAACTTGTGCAAACAAAACTTTAAAAAGATTGACCTTAAGGATCAACTTATCAAGAGATTAACATTAACAACTAAGGTTAAGAAAAAAAATAATTAACTAAACAGAAATTTAAATAGTTAACCAACCAAAAGTAAAGAAGAAAAATTAATTACTCAAGCAACTTAAAATCAGCGTTAACCAAAACTATCAAGAGAATAAATTAAATGACTACAATTACTTTTCAACAAGCCAAAGAAACTTAAGTTCAACTCCAAAAAAAAATTAAAAACAAATTAATCTTTAAGTCTGAAGCAAAATAAGTTAAATCATTACCTTTAAAACAATTTAAATCACAACTGAAATAAGTAATACATAACACTTTCAAAACGTTTTCTTATGGCTTCATAAACGACTGGTGTCACAGCGATAAATTACTGAAAATATAATAGGATGATAATAGGACCTGGTTTCAAATTTCTGCGAATGGACTGACAATATAATAAATTTCATGGAATTTCCAGTATTCAACACTCTGAGCCTTATGGGTTTAGCCCTGAAATTTCAGAGTTCCTCAAAATGACATGAATAAGCGGTATTTTCATAATTTTAATTAAAAAAAGACTGTCTCAGTTTGTACCTTTATTCCTTTTCTTCCAATATACATTAGTGAAATAAATTAAGAGAATTTGCAAATTTTATCGAATTGCATGAAAAGAACTGAACTGAAGGAAAAACCGCCGCTTCTAGATAAAAATGCAAATCTTGTACGGCAAATACGTAAGCCTACATGTGTGTGTAGGCGGAGCCAGCAGAAAAACAGGCTCTATAAGCAAGCATAGGGTAAGAGGAATTGGGTTCGCTAGCACACCTCGGCGAATTTCTTGGTGTTATCTTGCAACAATTGGTTAAATTCGCATCGAAATAGTAGGAATGAGTAACCACCAACGTTTAGTTGGTGGAATGAGGTGGCGAATTGTGGGGAGGCTAGAGGCAGGTCAATCTCAAGATGGGCGATCGTTCTGTTCACCGACGAGTCCCGTTTTAGCCTAAACACCGATTCTCCCCGTACTTTCATATGGAGACATCCAAGGACCCTCTACCTACCCTCCAATGTCTGCGAAATCAACAATTATGGCGGTGGCTGTGTAATGGTCTGTACAGGCATCATGTTGGATGGCGGCACACCTCTCCACGTCTTTGCAGAGGCTCTGTGAGTGGTATGAGGTATAGGAATGAGGTCTTGGAGCCCTGTGTTCGCTTTTTGCGGGGTGCAGTGGGCCCCGAGTTTATCTTACAGATTAACAACGAGAGGCCACATAGAGCTCTTCTGGTCGACGGATTTCTCGAGAGTGAGGATTTTCGCCGGATGGATTGGCCAGCCAGAAGGCCAGGTCTCCAGACCTCAGCACCATAGAATGTGCCTGGGAAGCTTTGGGGAAGGCAATTGCAAGTCGCAACCCCCTCCAAGAACCATCCAGGAACTGAAAACAGCGTTGCTGAATGGTTGGGACCTATTACCACAGACATTGATAAACTACTTTATTTCCAGTATTACATCAGGCTGCGAGGCCTGTATGGCTGTAAGAGGGGACCATACCCCATATTAACCCATTTCTTTTGAGTCTTCTGCAACCGCTGTTTCAGACCTTCAGACTCCCATGAGTGTTACACGCAAACATGTGTGTCTATTATATCTGTTGAATGTTTACTTTGTTTATATTATATCGGCCTATGTTCACACCAAATTTTATTAAAATCTGTCCAGTAGTTCTGGATATCGTACATCAGATATGAAAATTGTCTTAATTTATTTCACCAGTGTACATCCAAACCGAAATCAGTAATATTAAAACCTGGAGAAAATTTTTATGTTTAATGAATAAGGAAGCCAATTTTCTACACGGAATTTTGCGTCTATAACGTTGAGAGGGTGTTAATGCGAATGCAACTTTCTCTTAAGACATTTCATTAGAAGACATCCATTCCTTGATACAGCTAGCGCTGCTTTGATTTGCTATAATCAAATAAACTGAAAGCATAACTTCAGCATGGCTTTTCACATTAACTGTTTCCACTTCATCGTCATTGTAATGATAAATATCACTACAATTTTGATCATTCTGCAGATTTACAACGCGAGTTCTTTCTTCAATACCGTAGTTTAAAACTTGAAAACATAGATTTTCTACATTTATTTATTTCAAAACGTCATCCTTTTATAATTTTCAAACATGCCTACAAAGGCCTTATCAGTTAGTGCTGATCTCGTCTTTAACACGTTTAAACTACATTTTTAATGGTAATGCAGAATCGGTAATGCGTTAAACGACACTTTCACTGATAAAGAAGGCCAATAACAATCCCTGATAAGCAAATTCAGGAATATTACTGATTTTCGCAGAACACTTTCTAATATTACGACATTTTCTAAATGATTTCTTTAAACTAATTGTCGGCGTTGTTAACCGAGACTTCGGCTGATAGAAGCTTGGTTAACAGACGTTTTAATGTAACACATTTTATCAATAAGACTGTTTATTTACCATTACTTTCCTGTTAGTCTGTTGAGCCTTTTATGAACACGAAGGGTAATAAACATGATAAAATCTGTACAGTAATCTTTCCGGTGAGTATCGCCTGGGATTCAAATCTCTATATAATTTTGAGTTAGCAACCATAATATCAAACTCAGTTATAATCTGTACGCAGACAAAAAGGTGCTAAATGGGTTTTGTCATTTTTTTCATTTATTGCTTACCGCTGAATATGATACAATGGTTCGAATGCACTCAAATTGGTATAGCGACGTGTTTAACAGGCATAATTAAACGTTGAAGTAACTGATAGAATCATAAAAATATGGACATTAAAAGTGATATTTCATATTGATACATTGCGCACCATTCGGATTACAGAATCATAAAGAAACAGTTACATTAAAACAATATTTTCTCAACAAAGAGTATAAGACATAAAATTCAGTTACTTAAATTACAATACTGTGCGCCCTTTGAACACAAAGAAATCAGTATTTTGTGTTACTGACGTTATTGGAAATAATTCTTGCAACATGCATCATCACTTAAAGAGGTTTCGGATGTACACGTATTATATGCCGATCAATCCTTCCTCCACATGCTACCCAAATTCCTGGAAGTATATTCTGTTTCAATTGTTGCCTAATCATATACCAGAAGTGTTCCTTTGGAGATAAAATGAGAGATCATATAGGAAGGCACAAAGGTACCGAGGCATACTGGAAGGTGCCGAGGAAGGAAGGTACAAAAGATCTTTGCCTGGCACGAATGATCTTGTATGGTTTTGCTGAAACTTTTCCGAAGATTAGTCTTTATGATAGGGAAAGGCAGCATTTCCAAAGTATCATACCGTGGTTGTCGAGTATGAAATGAAATATGATCTTGGAACAAACTCATGACACAGTCCAAACCATAGCAACTAGTCACAGAGCGGTATGGTAATTATTAACATTATGATGTTTGTCATCTCCATGATATTTGACATCATGATGTCACGATATCTGCTATTTCAATACACTTATTATTCCGATGTTAGCGTGTACGTTACAGATGTTGTCTAACATGATGGAAATACATAAGTTAATTTGGTTTCTATTGATTATAAAATAAATTGTAAATATGGCCATCCCATTTCTTGTATGATTACTAGTAATATAATGAAAATGATGTATATAAAAGCAAATTTGAATCACAGTTAGCAAATTTTAGTTTTTGTTTAAGTTTTTGAATTTACTGAGTACCAAACAGGCCAGATCATTGGTGCCTTCCTCTTTGGTATTAGTTCCAGAATTAATGACAGCACTGAAAGGTGCTGTGTTTGAAGTTGCAGTAACATATAATATTCATAGCAAACCATGATGTGTAAAATACAAAAGTGGGTGAAAAAAATCACTAGAAGAGCCAGAAGGACACAAAAGATCGCGGTTACTTCAAAAAGAAAAATCTGCTACAATAGAAATAATTATTCATATCGTAATAGGCATCTGCAGAAAACAGAGTTTCGATACATATATTCCGCAGGGAATCAACTAGGCAAAATATTAACAACAGAACTGCTTTCTTAAAATAATATGAAATGAAGATTACGAAATTTCTAAGAACGTGAAACGTTGAACATGGATTAACAAAAACAAGTACTGTGTTTTGAAGACATAACTATTTCACTTCTTTCCATCTCAGGCCGGATTTATAGGTGTATACAGATGCAATCACAAATATAGGTAGGTCTTAAGACCCTGGCTATCTACCTCTTAGAGTAAAACATGGTAATGGTTTAGTTATAGTCTGAAGATTCATATCAGCTAGTCCAAGTATCACGTTACGAGGAAGAACAAATAGCAGTGACTAGGTGATCATTTTGAGCGACCACGTCCATTCAGTGGCTCATACATATTGCTTCTTACAGATAACAACATTGTTTAAGAAGGAACTGCCTCTTTCGCAGAAGTCAATTTTTTTAGTTATGGCTTGAAGAACATGAAAATGATATTACACATACATTCTGGCCGTCATAACGACAAACGTAAATATTATTGAGCTACTATATACTGCGTTAAAAACAGGGTGAGACTCTTTTCCTTTATCCTGAATCTCTCGAGAAAATACAGCAGTTTCTGAAATAATGCTGATATACAATAGCCATTACCGCCTTCAAAACTTTTTATACATCATCTTAAATCTTTCACAAAAATTCAAGCAGTTTTTTATGTCAGAATTGCCACTATAATATATTAGGACACAGTTCTACATTTCTAGTTGACTCCATTACTTTTGACAACCTTCCTATACTTTGCTTTTATTTTTAAACATATTAAATTTTTCCTGTTGGGAATAAAAATATGTAGATTGAAACAAAACCAGAAAGACAGAAGCATAAAAGATTAAGTTGAATTTAATGAGGTTTTTTGTCTAAAATTGTGTCTACCACTGCTGAGCCTTTGACGATTCAAACTGAAAAGCTGTGAGTGTATGCTTTAGAATTATTTATAAGTTAATTGACTGGGAACCAAGTTTACTTTTAAATTAAATTAGTCTAGCAGAACCAAAACTGGTGTGAGGAATGCACAGGTATGCATTTAGTTACGTTTGACTTTGCACGAACATTAAGTTTGCACTATTTTAGTTGATTTCAAATGCAGCAAATTTGCGTTTATGTTTGTCAAAAGCTAAATTTTTGTATTGGTTATGGTGTTGTTTCAAACATTTCTGCCATTATTTAAATTTTAGTTTATTGTCTGAAACTAAAGACGGTCATAATAAAATGAATAGTAACTTCTAAGGAATTATTACGGGAAGTAAATAAGAGTTTGTTGTACTGTGACTTATCTCACTTTTCTGACAGAAATATTAGAACAAGCCCACGAATTCGTCGTGGAAAGGAGTGCAAAATTGCGCCTATCGTTGGTGAGATCCTTCAGCATCATGCAGGTGATAATACAACATCACACAGTTCATCCCTCAATTTTGATACAGAGCACCCTGGCGAATGGGTGCGAGAGTCTCCCAGCCCTGTTCCTCTTATATCAACCTCTCGCAAGAAGTTCCTGCTCTGCACATTTAGAGTGCCTCAATGTCGCTCGGACACTGTATATTTACAAACATCCATGCTTCTCCGGGATTCGAACATTGGCCCTTCGGTACCACAGTAGAATACCCTAACTGGCGGGGTAAGTAAGTGTTTTATAACAGAGCTAATTAATGCTACCTTTGTTTTACATACAGATGTTCTTAAATTTACCTTAAATATCTTGCAGCAAATTTATTTTCATTTTAAGCAATATTATACTTAATATTAACCTATACTGTTATGCGTATAGATAGACAAATGTTTCTGGAACTAAAGTGTCGCTGAATTAACATTTATATTGAGAGCAAGCAAGTACCCATGAATCTTTTTCTCAGAATTATCTTGGGGCAATAATTTGCTATTTTACTTCATGTTTATACCTGTGTGTTTAAAGATTTTAGGTATCTGTTAAACTTTTCTATAATCAGAAACAATATCGTTCAATTTTACTATCCTTAGGCAGTGTTTGCTAAGTATGCGACTTAAATAAAACTTAATACGTTACATTGTGTGAAACCTTTTTATACGTTTTAAATAACCTCGAGCTATGAAGTATATATTCGAAAATAATAAGGATCAAAATAAGTTATAATGTTTTGCTATGCAGCATGAAATAAACTAATAAAAATTATGCAACTTATTTTCTTTCTTGAACAAAAGTTTGTTATCACAGAAAAACAGTGAATATATTAAAAGAATCAATGGATAAGTCTAGGGGATATTTGAAATAGAATATTAAGCTTTTCAGGTTGTTAAAATTATTCATATCTGTAAAGGAGGCAAACATATATGTATTCAGGACTAAGACTACATTCGCATTTGTTAAGATTTGATAGGTATTTTTACCTTCATGCAAAATTTGCATTTATATTAATATTCCCAAAGAGCGAAAATGAGAGGTAAACTTGGCAATATTTGTAATATCAGAGCTTTTGATAAAAACGCGTGATTAGACCTTTCCATTTCATTTAATAAAATGCAGTGACTAAAAAAGAATTTTAAATTCTACGTTAGGTGTTAATCGCAGTCTTTTTTTAATCTTCGATGAAAGTTGGTACTTTCAACGTAGTTTGGTTTTGCAAAGTTAACATTTTAAGTTAAATTCTAATTTATAAATAAAAGTTTGAATGGGATCAAAGTTTTCAGCAAAGTGTTTCATCTGCTATACTGACAGTTGTCAAATGAAGATATCATCATATTCAAACTGATACTCGAAACAAATATTGTCCAATATAATTGTCACTAGCCTCATGTGAAGAATAAACGCTTCAAATATAGCTACTGAGATAGAAGGGCTTTTAATTTTTAATTTGTTAAACCTAAAACAAAGGCATGCGTCAGTGTATACATCTGGAATTTTGATGTTTTAATATGACTTTAAGTGAAAAATTAAAAAAAAAGACTGTGCATAAACTAAATTCTGTTTGCTGTAGCATTTACTGAAAGCAGAATGTTGAGATGCAGTTGAATTGTCTGTGCTAAAAACAAAGACCAACCTACGACCTGTGTACAAACTTAAAAAAAATCCTTTTCCACACGGTAAAAAAATGCGCTTTACGGTATTTTCATTGCTCCTAATGCAATAGAATCTGAAAGTTACACATTTTGAATCTATCCAAATACTTGCATTTTATTATTGAATAATTTTATTAACACATTAGATGCATTGAAGCATCATTCTTTCCGAATTCCTGCTATAGTAAATGTTTTATATATTTACGAAGCATGTAACAAATTTCACGTAATGCTCATGTCATTGTGGTATGTAATAGAGTTGCCACCATCATTGTATTTTGTTATTGTTGCAAAAAAATCTTGAAAAATGTTAGTTTTTCACCCTTTAGTCAAGACCCGCCAGGACACATTATATTTCGCATTGCTATGGTGAAAAATTTTATATTTTTTAATAACACCATTCCTCAAAATAGTAAACAAGTTATTGAATGTTGTTCAGTTAGCAAATAAATAAATAAATAAAAATTAAAAAAAAATCTGAAAGCTTTCAGATTTTATATTGCACCCAAAGGGATGTTTGTTTCATTTGCATATACATACACGTTTCGAGAGTATTTGGGCTAATGTTCTTTTGGGCTAAAATGCTTAAAAACAGCCTATCTATAAAATTTCCGATAGACAGTCTCGCTCACTGGAGATAAAAATGTTTTTTCCCCGCCCAGTATTACCATCACTGACTTTGAAATCGTTGATGCTGGTAATCAAAAATTCGTTAAAATTTTACAAATTTCGAAACCCACAATAAAATATTTAAAAACCGCATATCTTTAGAATTTCCGATAGAGTCTTGCGTGCTGGAGATAAGACTGTTTTTTCCGCACAGTGTTGGCATTGTTCGCTTTGAAATATTTAAGTCTGTTTATCAAAAATTCTTTAAAGTTTTAATAAATGTAAAATACACAATAAAGTAAATTCGAAATTTAAAATTTGGGCTTTCAAGTGACCCGTGTGGAGGACAATGTTATTCAATCTTTGATAGCTCTAGGTACCGTTGTTTATCGCAATGCGAAAAACATGCATAGGTTAATGCAAATTCATTATTATTTAATTACTTTAAATTTAATACAGACAGCGATAATATTTGGTGACAACAATCTGAAAAGTGATTTAGACGTTTATAGTAATTCAACGCAAATTACCATTTTGAGACTAATAACCGTTCTGGGCTAACACTCCTTTGGGCTAATATCAAAAAACTGAAAACAGTAATTCATATTTGTATCATTGCATTGCTGTATGTTAATTAAAAAATTTCGCAAACCACAATGCAGGATCAGTTGCAGTCGTGCAGTACATGATCCTGCATTCGACAGCAGTCTAATTATTTTAATGCCTTTAATACTGTGTTATAAAATCAAAGTTTTATGCCGTATATAAAATTTCAATTTTAACATGCGCATTGAGAAATTTGCTACTGCATTGCATCTTTTGTTTGCATTATCTGAAATGAAATTTCATTTCGAGTTGCACATATAAGCTTGTGCCACGAACGGCCGTAGGCTGGAGACTGGGTATGGATGCTTTGAAATCTTTGAAACAGAATTTCATGCACCTTATACTTCCTGTCGTTTAATAGAATAACTGCTGTTTGTTGTGTTTGCAACAAAAACTTTATGTGCTAGTGGGCCCTTTCAAAAAGAGCGCCAGCTAAATGCAAATGCGTAAAGAGGAAAATTAAAACAAGGAAACCAAAGATCTTTTGAAGGCATATGATATCCAATCTCCACTCGCATATACTTAACAATTCATCTTGTCGCTTTGTTGAAAAAAGCGGTCACAGATGTAACAAATATGCCAAATATAACCCTCTTTTTAAACTACTAGTATCATGCCCATTATGTATAGGTATGTAAAGTCCATCCACTGATGGTAAGTCTCTAGCTGGAAATATGCCGGTAGAATTCGAATCTCATTTTAAAGAAAAAGCAATGTTTCTAAGGTTTCTCTCCCTATAGACACAGGCATTCTTTCTATAGTATTAACTGGAAATCTTCTGACCTCTTTTGTAAGTTTTGCTTGCTTGAGTGCCATATAATATTTAAGAAATGAGATAAAAAACTAGAGCCTGTACAAAGATTTTACCCAAAAATGTAATAAACTGTTATATCACGGCAAAACAGGCTACCTTATTTTTTTATAAATTGATTGAGATTTTTGCCTACACGCAGAATCTTTGCGGAAATTAGACAGAATGTATGCATATATACTTAATTTCAGATCAGTCTCATATGCAAATATATGATTTCTGTCTGACATATACACAGTCTTCGAAATATTCATAAGCAGTTTCGTAAACAAATCAGTGCCAATATGTTATTTGCGACTACTATGGCTATCTATTTAAATATATATGTATGTATATTGTAATATATATATATATATATGTATTTTAATCCATCCTTATATATGTATCACTCCATCCATATATACATATATATAAATCCATCTTATATATATATATGTCACTTCATCCTTATATATATACATATACAATAAGTGCAAAATTTCTGTTCTACAACACTGATTTATATTCTAGGTTTTCAGGGTCATTGCACGGCAAACTATCAATTCTGTGATTTGTTGCCAGATAGTATAACAAATTGAAAATTAAAATGTATACATACTTCTTAATAATATTATCAATATGTAATATGACCAAAGTAATTTGTAATATATTTAAAGTAATAATTGTATAAATATTTAAGCGGAGTGAAAAATCCACGCAGTCTATCTGGAAGTTCGATGGCCGTGTTTACATGTGGAGAATGCTAAGTAAACTATTGTTATGAGCGTAATCATTCCTCAAGTTTGGTTGACTAAATATTATGATATGATCTTGTTCTGAGGTCTGGCCTTTTTTGCTTCTCTAAAGAATAACATGAACATAAAATATCTTATTATATTAGACAATTAGAAACATCCCCACAACGACAACACTATGATGTAGCGCACTTCGGCTGTAGGACCACCTAGTTCCGAGCCATAAAGTAAATACAGGCAACATATTGTTCTATATCTGAATGTAGTGGTTCTAGATATAAATGTAGTGGCCAGCACACATTCCTTGCATTACCGCATGCAACGTCAATGTAATGGACTAAAATTTTATTTGACAAGATAGGCCTCATCGTCCAAATCGCTGACAGAGCAGACTCTGCACTTCAAAAATGGAAAGATATTTCACCGGCTTTGGCATTTTATACAAATAAAACTTTTCACAGAATGCCGTCAGTGAAGTACGGAGGGCGCAAAAAGCAACTAATAAAATTTTACATATGTCGAAATTGATGGAACCTATACATCGCTTCATTTTTCAAAATTTTATTATTTTTATTTTTCACACCATTTCTAGATTATAAAATATATCTATATATTTCGATTTCTTTTTGCGTACATTTAGTTTTTACATAAATGTCAAACATGCAACTGATCTAACATACATCATATCGTGTCATATATTTTTAAGTTACCCTCATGTTTGTATTATATTGCTGTTTCTATTCTTTTTTCACACTTCTTCATGAATTGTTAATTGTCTCAGGATTTACCTTACCAGATACTTCTATTCTGTTTTAAGAACCAAACTTAAAGCCATTTATATATCCTTATACCCTCCTCACAAGTGAAATTGCAACACCAAGAAAGAATACTATATATAGCGCCATGTAAATTGCAGGATCGAGAGTTGTGAGATGGATATGAAAATAATTAAAAAAATAAGCACATACAATCATTATAAACCAATTTATTCAGTATCTAGTGTGTCTTCCTCGGGCAGCGATACAGGCCGTATTCTGGCGAGGCATGCTATCATTGAACTCATTGATTGTTGCCTAACGTAGCCTTTACCAATCTACATCCAATGCTATAAGCAGATCATCAAGGGTCTGCGGCCGTGGTTCTTGGTTAATGTCCCGTTCAATGACATCCCACGGATGTTCGATGGGATTCAAATCTGGAGAGGCTGCCAGCCAGGGTAGGATGTCAAATCTGGTCAGAACTGATCTAACAGAACTGAAATCTGGAAGAGACATGGCATATGCGGCTGCCAGTTGATGATCCACCATTCATGCGCTTCTTTATTAAGCAGCCTGCTGTACTCAGAAAACTAACTCATAATGGAAAAACTGCAGGTTTTGGGGCAGGACCTTTCTCATCTCAACTCGTGCACTACAGATTCCTGCCCAGTCTTCAGTACTAACTGCCTTATTCCTGAGTGTCTCGTTGTATGGTACCAGCGCTCTCATGCGGCATGTTCGTGTGTTACTTAGTGTGTATAAGATGGAGCCCAGTACATGAATATTCTAAAGTAACTAACCTATCTTCAGCAACTATATTTGTATATAAGTGTGAAAGTTTATGTACCTGCAACAACGTACGCATATGTAAAACAAATATTATTGTAACAATATATTCCCAGTGTTTAAACTTAGGTGCACATAAAATGCACCACGGTAATTTTTATTTATTAGTGTATATTTATGTAACAGCTGCAGTGCGTGCATCAGTATACAATTATAGTATCGTAAATTACAATTGTATTGTGAATTACAATTATTGTAAAATCTTTAAATATCCGTTAAAATGTTCAAATTCCAATATATAGCATCAACAGAAGTATCTATTAAGCTCCCGATGCAGATCTTCTGGGGTGCTAAAGAATATCACGTTGTACAGTTGCGGATTCCGGACGATACTCGAATAGTCCTAGTAAGCCGCTCGGGTGTCCAGATTCGCTCTAACCTGTCACTTGTGTTGGTGAGTCCTGTACCCAGGGCAGAACAACAGGCTCCAGAACTTGCGGCGGACGTCTTTCCTCCATAGACAGAAATGGGATTCATCTGTGAACAACACCCAGTGCCTTTCGATGGTCCACGCACTATGACGCTGACATCACACCAGGCGTCTACTCTTGTGGTCAGCAGTCAATGATACCTCTGTGGCTGGTACCCGTGAACGCAAGTGTACTTCATGCAGTCTGCTGCGCATAGTTTGAGTGGATTGGCTTTGATAGAAAAAAGTAAAGCTACGGGGGCATGGCTATATAACATTTAGGTAAATTGCTATTTCACTAAATACACGAGATGTCGCCAAATTTCACAAGAATCGGCATCAGAATGGACTGTATACCTTCTGCTAGAGGCAACCGGCTTCGGATGTAGCGTGACGTGGAGGAAGGTTCTCCAATAGTTGACCGCCGAATACGCCGTCTGTGCATTCGGACGTGCACCTGTGCGCACCAATTCCTCTTGAACCTGCACGTACAACTTCCAATCCATCGTGTGACACAACGTTGGATGGTACTCACGTTGTGCCCAACACGAATGGCTATTGTGCGCAGCGACAAACCAAGTTCATGATGTTCGATATTGCGGTCACGTTCCCCGTTCTTTAACTAATGGTATTAAGCTCGCCGACGTCTCAAAGGCATTTTCTATGCTTCTTTTAAAGTCTGTAATGCTCCTTAAACCCTCATATGATGTTTATGAGAAGGGAAAGTGCTTGACCTTTGTAGCCCGCATATGCGTACCGCGTGATCCAATACGTGCGCAACTTTTATCATTTGCATAGCTACCTCACAACTCTCGCGCCTTCAATTTGCATTACGCTACACGTATTCTTTCTGAGTGCTGCAATTTCACTTTTGAAGAGTGTATATATTTTTACATACGTATGGGTTCGGAATGCATTGAATGCACATAAAACCGATAATAGCTTGATAGAATTTATTTTCTCAAAAGAAACACTTTACAGTTCTAAAAGTGCTCGTACAGCTGTTCTTAATATAACAGAACATAGTCAGAAATTACCACTTCAAACTACTAGCAACGCTATACACGATGAATTGCAAAGCTCGCACGGAGGTCTCTCAATGTTCCAAAGTTCAATCTGAATTTAAAATCTCAGAGACTGACGCTCTTTCCGGTCTTATAATATAGCTTTCCCTCTGTCTCGGAGAAATTTCCAGTACTTTCCATTCCTCGATTTTACTGGGAGGCAAACACGCTTAGAGTAACGTATAAGGGCCTGGTGCAGTTACAGTTGTATTCCGGGACCAATTGCAGTTACTGAAGTACAGTACCAACGTGAACCAGAATGTCGTCAAATGGACGCCAAGCTTGCCGATTTCTTGTGAAATTTGGCGACATCTCGTGTATTTAGTGAAATAGCAATTTACCTAAATGTTATTTAGCCATGCCCCCGTAGCTTTACTTTTTTCTATCAAAGCCAATTTCATATATCAATTCGCTAAAATTATTTACGTATATACAAAATTATCAACAATATAATGGAAGAGTTAAAATAAAGAGGATTATTATGAACTAGAATTGGTAAATTTTCTAACCAGATGTAAACAAATAATAAGAACAATCTAATCAACAACTGGCAAATCAAACTGAAAAAAGTAATTTGATAAAAGATAAAACGAAAATCTCATAATATGAAATAGTAGTATTAACAATTATTTGTCTTAAACAAGAAGCATTCGAAAGAATTATTAACGGAAGTAAATTTGTTAATTATATCTGGGTGAACTGCCATAAAAAATTCCCCCTAAATTTAAAACAATTAAATGTTCATATATTAACACAAAATTTAAAATATTTATTAAAGTAAAATACTTTGATGGCTTTTTTTTTCGAAGTTAATATATGCTGTTATCTGAAGTCACTTATCAGTTTTTAACCTCCTCCGACACGACCTAAAATTACGCGCATAATATACAAAATAGTATAAAATGCGAAATTATTCGAACAAGAAAAAAACTTAATAATTTGACGTATTAAAATTAGTAACTTTTAGAACCCTAGTGGTAAAATACATATCCAGCTTCTAAATGCGCATGCATGTACAGTGCAAATTAAAAAAAACACAGTTCTTTATATTACCCGTTCTACTGGGCCGATTGACAAAATTCAAATTGCATTTTTCATGTCTCGAAAGCGCGGCTTAGGATTTATATTAAATTTACACATAGCATAATTCTACTATAGGTATTTTGACACAAAATCGGAATTTTCTGAAATATCATGCCACCGTTTCTGTCAAAATTAGATTCTACTACTCAAATTACACCTAAATATTAAATTTTGTGAACTCTGGTACGAAATTTACGGAGAAATTCAAAAATTTATTTTGGCACATTTTTCTCAGTCTACGCCAAGAATAATTCATTTCGCTAACTTCTCAGTTTATAGCAACATATTTTCCTTTCCTCTTTTTTAGTGCACACGAGCGGAAAAAAGTCATCATTCATATTTCAAATGATTTTGACAAAGTGTTTAAACCACAATGGGCGCTATTACGGCTTATAACAAATATGACAAATTTCAAAACGCTCCAATAAAGTAAATTCAGGTCTATCTTGAAATATTTTGAATAAAAATCTCTAATTTTTTGCAGGTCTGGCTAGAGATACATCTACTTTAAGATGATGTTAAGAATTTTATAGGTTATAATACAAAAATGTTTTCGAAAAATTTATAAAAATAGTATTTTAAAATCCAAATTTTAAAACTAAATCATAAAAAATGTGCGAATTATATTAAGCCTAAATTTTGGATTCTGGAAGAAGGAATGAAGTTAAGTGAATAAAAAGAAAATCATTGATAAATATCTAGCAAATTCAATTTACATTGAGGAGCTAAAATTTTGAGAGCTAATTTTTTCAAAATTACTCGTGATCTTTATAACACGTGGCAGTTTGGCATAATTTGAATAGTAGAATCGAAATATGGAAAAAGAATTAGCATGCCATTTCAGAAGCTAGATTACGCACTTTGTTAAAATTATTTGAAAGTATGGACTATTACATTTTTTCCACTTGCGTACAATGAAAAATAGGGAAATGAAAGTAGGTTGCAATAAATTACCAGGTTCTCCAGGTGAATTATTCTTGGCGCAAACTAAAAAAATGCGCGATGATAAATTTTTTAATCTTCATAAACTTGGTGCCAAATTTTAGAAAATTTAATATTTAGGCATAATTTGAGACCTAGAATAGAAATATGAAAAAAAAATATTGGCATGTCATTTCAGAATAAGGTCTGGTTTTTGTGCCAAAATAGCTACCTTAGAACAACGCTATATATAAATCTAATACATATCCTAAGTCGTGCTTTCGAGAAATGAAAAACGCAAGTTGAAGTCTTCAATCGGCCCAGTAGAGCGGAAGATATAGAACTGTTCCATTCTTTTTTTTTTCGCAGTCTACATACACATACGCACCATTTCCGTAAATGTCCGTATATGGTTTTTAAGTTATCAACCATTGGTAGCAGATATATACTCACACCTAACATAATGCTTTAAATTACAAAAATATTCATATTACGACATTTTATTTATTTATAGTTTTTTTGTTACTCTAACTGCACAAAGTGTACCAGGAGGCTTACACAAAGTACGTTAGAGCGCTAACAAAATAAATAAGCAAATGTGACTGCAGCACTATTTTTTAGAATTACTAATCCTTTCTTTTTATAACGGCCTCTACTCCCTTTAGTTATTCTTCGTAAAAGTTCATATTTGTTCTAAAAATTCAAACACAAAACTATTGACATCCATGTGATAAAAATTGACTCATAATTAAAGTTTAAGGTCATGTTTAAAGGTCGATCACACAAAAAAAAGTGAAACATTTAATTGTCTGTTCAACAAAAATGAAATAGCAGTTTTAATCGAAAATGAATTGTTGAATGAATTACAGGTTACGATAAAATTAGGTACATACGAGAACGAGCGTAGCTACACAGATGTTATAATCATTTGAGGAAATGTTTCTATGAATCGAAGCTTTTCCAAATAGGAGATCGTATTCACAATAAAGAATTTATTCTAAGAAACAATGATAACTTTCATCACTGGCATAGCTATTTCATATCTTTATTTGCACAAACTAAGGAAGAATATATTTTCAGTTAATTGTATTTTTATATATGTATTACATGATGATCTTAAATTAATAGAACTGCATGTGGATGACATAAAAAACATTTTAAAATTTAAAGTTTATAAAGGCTTTTGGCATACTAAATGTATGAAAATTATAAATTAGAGAACGTTTAGATTAAGTTAATTAAATATAACGAAGCATGCAAAGGCTATTTTATTAAGAACAGGAATGTCTTCCCGGAAATCATTTTAAGAGCAAGTGACTTATATGGCTATTAGACAGAAAAACCATGAAAAACAATCATGAAACAAACCCAGTCACCTGAGAGCGAATCCAGTTCGAATTTCCACAGTTCAGCACTCTTAACCGCTCAGCCACTAGTGCAGAAATTAGAGAATTGTACGCGCTGTAAATCATAAAAGAATATCTCTGAATTATATTAAAGAAGAAAAAAATCGCCATTGAATTATATTAATGATATTTTAACTGATCTTCAAGGAAAACCCATAAATGATAACAAAAATCCCAAATTTTTAAATTAAATACGTATATCAGTTATTTTTTATAGCACTTGAGGCAAACATTTTGTGTTTTATTGTTTAGAATAAGGAAACAGTTTGCTTAATATAATTATTGGAACGGGATATAGGATAAAAATCGAAATTTCATGATTTTTAAGCAATTAATTTTTAAATTTGGAAATCTCAAAACATGTATATATGCGTTTTTTAAAGCTTTCTAATAGGAAATATAAGTCCAGTATCAACCTCTCTGAAAATAAATGTTGCATAAGAATTTTTATGGACTCAGTATATGTTTGTAAAATTATTATGCTTCATTAAATGCGAAAAAGACTTTCTAGCGGAAATTACAATAGCAAATATATATTAATCGTAGAAAAAAATTTGAAGTTTCCAAATCATAAAGAAAGATGTGAAAAAGTGCGAGATTATAAAGTGGTACAGGTATTAAATTAGAGGTACAAAAATATATATACTGATATAAAAAAGCATGTACAAGTTTCATTTGTGTATAAAATACTTTTTATAAAGATTTGGACAGAAAGCACAAAACATTATCATGAAAAACTTTATGTGGAAACAATATTTAGCGTATAATTAAAAAATGTCTTTTTTTAGGCTTAAGACGTAGAAGCAAATATGTCAATTTAATAGCTTGATTATGCATCTGCTTTGGACAGATTGAATATTTTTTTTAGGTTTTATTTATTTCAGTATGTTATTTATTAATTAAAGAAAAGGATTAAAGCTCACTAATTCCTTGAAGTTTCCGGCAGTTTTTGCACTCTTCGTTTAAAAGAAGTCATTAAATTTCTCTCCAAAAAATCTGCTTAAGGATAAGAAACTAGAAAAAAGTTCAATTTGAAGCGTCAAGTGGCAACCATTTTTAATAAAAGACATCTTCATGAAAAAAGCTACATAAATAAAGTGAATTTAGGTACTGAACTGAAATTTTCTCTTCTGTAAATATTTCGCTCAGTTAATTAGTATAGCAGAAAGCGGAGGTATTTAATTCAAGAGGTTATTGCCGATCGATGCAGCCATTTTTTTTTCCCTCAGAAAAAGAGCAGTTGCGAAAAAATGTATTCTTTGTAAATATGAGATGCTGAGACATTTGAGACGAGTACTGTTTCATAGCTGTAAAGCCTTATGTACTTTTTATTATTAGAGGTTTTATAATCTAAATTTAAAGGCGGAAGGCTTATAACAAGATAATGCTCTAATTTGCTAAAGTCCAAATACTTACACACAACAGCTTTTATTATTGAAGATATTTTGCCATTTTTTCATGCCTTAAGTTATTATAACCAAATACATCCATACGCGTTATTGGGACCGGGGCAAAATAGCAGACGCATTGCAAAACTGAGTACCATTTCGAAATATTCTGTTGACGTGAGTATGAAATCAAGAAGGTCCTGTAAAATTTGAGATGAAAATGCTCATTAGAATATTGTCACATAATAATAATCGATTATCCATCATTTGATTATGGTTTTGCTTTCCATCCAATGGCAGGCACAAGTAAACTTAGACGCTGGCCAATATTAAGGGCAGAAGCGGTGGTTTGTTTATTATGGAGGTACTGAATAGGTGAGCCACATTTGCCTCCAAAGAAAGGATGAACAGTTATAACCATGCCTTCTCCCGGATTCGATCTCGGGGCCTTTGATACCACAGTGGGCTTCCCTGAGCATTAGATCAACTGGGCGGCGACTATGATCTTAACTCTGAGTCCTCGGGTAGGAAAAAAGTGTAGTAAATGCACGGCTTTAGGTATTTTAGACACCTTTACATCACATATTTCATCATCATTTTAAATTAATTGTCTTGAAATTAAATTAAAATTCATCACTTTTGGATTAAAGCAACTTCATCTTCTTTTAGTCATACATATTTATGACACTAAAATCCTAAACATATTAACAAAGCAAATTCTTAGTCCAAAGGGGCAATTTGCTCAGAAGGACTATTAATTTCGTTTCGGCAATTTGCGTTGATTCACTACGAACATTGTTTCCTTTTTAAAATTCTTGCCACTATATATTTTCGCCCTCTATTATATTTAAAGAAATTAAATAATGAAGAGTCTGCATAAATGTATGTTAAGTTTCTAGTATTGTGATAAAACAACGGTACCTACAGCCATCCAACTTTGAATAACGTACATCTCCAACCGAATATGGGCGTCTGGAAGCCCAAGTTTGGAACTTGGAATTTGTTTTATTATCTATTTCATAATTTATGACTTTTTGATTAAGAAATTCAATGATTTCAAAGCGAGCAATGGCAACACTTAAAAAAAACTTTTTATCTTCAGCGCGCGGAACTGTGTATCGGAAATTCTAAACATACGCTTATTTTAAAATTATTCTGCGATATTGCTGTTGAACTTAATTTTATAGTTTAAGTGCAACGAACATGATATTTAATAAATAAAGTTACCACACAAAACGTTAAAAAACGCCCCTTTGGGAGTAATGTAAAATCTGAAAGCTTACATATTCTTTTAGTTTTCTTTTTTCTTTTTAGCTTTATTATTAAGCGTTGTTTTCTTTACTCTACCCCACATACAGTTTACCACCAAATTCACAAACTTGCTACTGTACATATGTTACTGTGCAAACTGAAATTTACGCATGTTATCTAATATTCTATTATAATTAAATAAAAAATATCTGAAAGATTTCAGATTTTATATTACGCCCAAAGGGGCCTTTTTTTAAGGTTTTGTGTGTTTCGTTTATTTATTAAATATCATGCTCTTCTCACTTAAACCATAAAATTCAATCCAGCAATATCGCAAAATATTTAAAAGAACATATCTTTAGATTTTATCATACACAGTCTCGTGCGCTGGAAGTAAAAATGTTTTTTTCTTTTTTTTCCGTACAGTGTTGCCATTGTTCGCTTTGAAATCGTTGATTTTCTTAATCCAAAACTGATAAATTCTGAAACAAATAACAAAACAAATTCCAAATCCCAAATTTGGGCTTCCAGATGTCCAAATTCAGGTGGAGACGTAAGCTATTTAAAACGTGATGGCTCTAGGTACCGTTGTTTTATCACAATGCGAGAACTATACATATATTTATGCAGATTCTTCATCACTTATATTTTTTTATATAATACAGGTCGATAATATTTGGTGGCAACAATTTTAAAGTGATTCGCCGTTTATAGTGAATCGACGCAAAATGCTAAAACGAAATTAATGGCCCACCTAAGCTGACGCTTCTTTGGGCTAACTATAAAATTTTCATTGCAAAATGTCGTATTTTCACTGAAACAGGTTTTTGAGCTATTAGTACACAACAAAGATTTGAAAGCTTAGAATAATATTAGAAAGTTATTAGAATAATATTAGAAAATTAGTTTTGAAGTAAATATATATTTAAGTGAAAATATATTCTTGTTTGCCAATTTTAATTGAAATGTATAAAGTAAATGAATTTCATATCTTGAGGTATACTTCTATACCTTCCGAGCTTACTAATTCCTTCAAAAAACTTTCGATATTATTCCGCATTCTTGTAATTTTAGTACATCTTTTAAGCACAGAGGGCTCATAAACAGAGCTTCTTTACACTGAAAACTTTTTACATTGTGTGGAAAGACATGTCACAATATTGGGCTGCTCTTTTATAATCTCAAATTTCTTTTAAGAGATAAATTTGAAGTACTCAAATTCATTAAATTTCTGTACATCGAATAATGTTCGTTCACCTTTCAACCTAGTATAGATCTATGCGGCTTCGTTCCTTTCTTCGCTTCATATTTTATTAAATAAAAACCGATTTTATGAAGTGCCTTTTACTTTTATTGAATTGCGTCGTTAGAGATTGATCTAGAAATTGAAATAAGATAAAAGGAAGAATCTGCAGCTTATTATTTCATGTTTTATGTAAGGTATAGGTTTTATTAAATTTGGTCGTAGTTCTGATATTTTTCAGTATAAAGATATTGGATCATGATTGAATTTGAATTTGGTTCTTAGAGTATTTGATACTATAAATTCTTATACCAGGATCTGGAATATTTTGGAATTCTTTTCTTTGATATATATAGAAAAGACAGAAATCTTTTTAAAGAAGCATTCGTATTTTTTGAGAAAGGAGAACATTTACATAATATTTTTATGTTATTTTAACGTTAATCCTTAGAAAAAATTATTTATTTATTTATTTTAGAACGATCTCCTTATACATGTGCATGTATATGTATAAAGTCTGTTAAAATATTTATGTTTTTATAATCATTCCTTTTAACACAAACTGGTATTTGAATATTATTTGTCTTGAATTTCCTTATGTGTGACGTAAAAGGAAATTCAAGAAAATTATGAGATATGTTTGAATTTATGAGGATGCATTAAAACATAAAATGAGAAACTAAAAAAAATTAAATTAAAATATAAAATTCTGAAAGCTGTTTCATTATAAAAAAATATGATTTCAGGTTACTTCTTGTCATCCATACTTTCGTCAACTTTTTTATCATGATGCCTGGATCACAAGTGGATCACGCTTTTACTACATTTTGGGCATATGAAACTAAAGTTATATCATCTTGGAATTCGCGTTAACTCCTCAAAAAATGTAGTGCTGCGACCATATCATCAGGATTTTTGAATGTTTTCAATCAGGATTTTTAAATTTGGTTGAAGTCCCGCAAATACATAAATTAGGAATTGAGTACCACAAAGTTGTCTAAATTCCAAAATTCAGAAAAATTAAATAAAATTAAATTTTTAAAAAACTTTGATATTTGTATGGGTTGGGTCTCACAGACCCAAGACGATTAATCCGATGAAATAATTCCTGCCTGAAAGAACCTGCTTTGCTGGCAATGCACGTGTTAAATGATGTACCAAATATAGGAAGGTAGATGGAACATCAGCAGTACTTATGATGCCATCTGTCTGAAATACACTGAGAAATGAAGAGAATTTTCATATTTGATCTACGATCTCCAGAACTACTGGGCAGATTTTAATAAAATTTGGTATGAATATAGGTTGATATAATACAAACAAAATAAACATTTAACCAGTTGTAATAGACACACATGTTCGTGTGTAACACACATGGGAGTCTGAAGATCTGAAACAGCGGTTGCAGAAGACACAAAAGAAATGGATTAATAGGGAGTATTGCTCCCTCTTACAGCCATACAGGCCTCGCAGCGTGATGTCATACTGGAAATGAGGCAGTTTATCCGTGCCTGTGGCAATTGGTCCCACTCATTCAGCAAAGCTGTTTTCAAACCCTGGATGGTTTTCGGAGGGGGTTTGCGAGTTGTAATTGCCCTCCCCAGAGCATCCCAGGCATGCTGTATAGGGTTGAGGTCTGGAGACCTGGCCTGTTGGCTGGCCAATCCATCCGGCGAATAACCTCACTCTCGAGAAATTAGTCGACCAGAAGAGCTCTATGTGTCCTCGCGTTATCAACCTGTAAGATGAATCGGGGCCCACTGCACCCCGAAAAAGGCTAACATAGGGCTCCAAGACCTCATCCCCATACCTCACAACAGTCGCAGAACCTCTGTCAAAGACGTCCAGAGGTGTGTGTCCATCCAACATGATGCCTTCCCAGACCATTACACCGCTACAGCCATAATTGTTAATTTCGCGGACACTGGAGGGTGAGTAGCGGGATGTTGGCTCTCTCCATATGAAAATACTACGAGAATCGGTGTTTAGGCTAAAGCGGGACTTTTTGTGGAAGAGAACGGTCGCCCATTGCTCAGTACTCCAATCACTATGATGTAAACACCAATCTAATCGGACTTTCCTGTCCGTAGACATGAACGGGAAGCAAACAGCCTGTATCCTCGCAAAATCCCTCTCTCATTCAGTATTTTGGAAACAGTCATCGTTGTTACACGGGTTTCTGTGGCTGCATACAGGTCCCGAGAGAGGTGAGAAGCTGTAGTTTCTCTGTTACGCCTCGCTAAAATAGACAAATAGCGATCTTTTCTGGCTGTCGTGGCTCTTGGACGACCTTGCCCAGGCTTTCTCTCGATGGATCCAGTATTCTGGAACTGTTTCTATAGCTTACACACGACGATGGGAATCAAATTAAACACTCTGCATATCTGGACTTGTGATTGGTCTGCCTGTAGCCTCTCTACAATTCGCCACCTCATTCCCTCATCTAAACATTGGTGGTTACTCATGTTTACTGTTCCGATGTGAATTTAACTAAATGGTGCAATATAACACCCAGAAATTCGCCGAGGTGTGTTAGCGTACGCAATTCGTTTTACTCTCCACGCGCTTATGAATATTGTTTTCTGGTGGCTCCGCCTATGCACACGTGTACGCTTACGAATTTGACATATAAGATTTGCATTTTTATCTAGAAGCAGTGGTTTTGTCTTCAGTTCAGTTCTTTTCGTGCAATTCAATAAAATATGTAAATTCTCTTAATTTACTTCACCAGTGTAATAAAAAAAAATCTGCCTGGGTCTCACAGACCCAACACCAGAAGCGCTGGGTTAATCATTAAGATATTCTCATTGTGAAATTTTGCTTACCTTCATTACCTTCATGACATCAATGCGAAAAGATGATACAACTGCAAACAAGAAAGAAACTCAATTAGGATTTTTATTTAAATTTGATTTTGTTTTCTTAATTTAAATATGAATTTGATTTATTATGAAACGCGAATGATGTAAGTTTTAAGAAATGTATTAAAATAACTATGGATTCGAAAGAAATCGAGGCTTACGATTCCTTCCTATTATGTTGTTTTAAAATTATATGAAACAGGATGTCTTATACTGTAAAGACAAAAAACAAAAAAATACTATCTGCAAAATTTTCCCATACAAATTTATCAAAACGCAGCGATATCACAGCAAGTGGAAATATCTTAAGATGTTGGAGCTTCTGCAGGATTAAATGTTTAATATCTACAAAGAATTCCTATCAATCGAATCACAAGTGATATATTGTAAAACTATTTTAATACACTGAAAGAAATTTTCAGCTTCTAATGGAAAAACAAATATTGAAGTATCACAAAAGAAATCCAAAGATATTATATTTCCCAATACATTCTAAACTATAGAAGCTAACATTAACACTGGACTGAAAATATACAAAAATACATTCTCGGATCAAGATCTTATCCCTTAAAATTTATAATAAATGTACATCGATCCCATTTCGAGTATATAAAATATAAAACTCGGATGTTTTCAAATGTTTCCGTAGGCTACAAGGCCACATCTGTGGGTTTATAAGTATTTCGCATACTTTATGTGAAATTTTTAAAATAATGATAAACACGAGCAAAGTATTAACGTAAATAGTGCATAAGAATAAGTTAAAAGAAAGGAATATTCTATATAAACTAGCAACATTTTAATGTAGCATAATCATTAATATAAAACTAAATGCAGTTTTATATGTTTTGGTATCATACGTCATTAAACCATAACAGCAGAAAATCGGAGGCAACTATTTACCTGTTGCGGGGTAGATAGAAATATATCATAATCTTTCTAATATATTTCATTATGAATATGCTTAATCGTAACCCTCGTCTATCAAACTACAAAGAATAATGCCGAAATTTTTGCAACCGAAATCGATAAACAAAATACCCGAATGCCAACTATGCATAGGTTCTAAACTTGATGAGGATGTTAGTACAGGTCTGATGCGGGTTAATATTTCCATACCTCGCAAATAGAAATAGATATCTGTGCCATTTAAATAGCAGATTCTAAACAAAGCTGAAAACTATCAAAGTAGTTATTATCTTTGATATCGTTTCTAACAGCACCCATCTTCATTTCCTTTTAGACTACTAAGTATAAAAATAAAAATTAATGAAATCTATTTTGATTGATTTTTTTTGTAAACTGAGTAGCTAACTGCAAATCAAAGATATTCCCCTCGAAAATTTTCCCTTTGTGGTATAAACCGCCTAAGATCGAATCCATCATTAACCAATGCATAGCAGGTTATGGTCCATTCCCAAAGCACCTAATATGATGAACAGCTACTTTTGCATATGCGCAGAGAGAAGACATTGATTTTAATATTCCTTTTTTTTGTTTATTCACCCAAGACAAAACATACATATCATTATTAGTCTTGGGTGAGCTTTTCTCAACAGACGCTACAGCATATAAATAATAAGAATAAAATATGTAATTAACATCTTAAGATAAATACACTGCCTTAAAAGAATATTTTTAAACAAAACGTTTGACAATTTGCACATATAAGCTTATGCCACAAACGGCCGCAGGCTGGAGACTGCGTATGGATGCTTTCAAATCTTTAAAACAGGATTTCATGCACCTTATACTTCCTGACGTTTAATAGAAAAATTGCTGTTTGTTCTGTTTGCAACAGAAAACTTTATGTGCTAGTGGGCCCTTTCAAAAAGAGCGCCAGCTAAATGCAAATGCGTAAAGAGGAAAATTAAAGCAAGGAAACCAAAGATCTTTTTAAGACATATGATCTCCAATCTCCACTCGCATATACTTAACAATTCATCTTGTCGCTTTGTTGAAAAAAGCGGTCACAGATGTGGTAAATATGCCAAATATGCCAACCATCTTTTTAAACTACTAGTATCATGCCCATTATGTATACATATGTAATGTCCATCCACTGATGGTAAGTCTCTAGCTGGAAGTATGCTGGAAGAATTAGAGTCTCATTTTAAAGAAAAAAGGAACGTTTCTAAGATTTTCTCTCCCTACAAACACAGGCCTTCTTTCAGTAGTATTAACTGGAAATCTTCTGACCTCTTTTGTAAGTTTTGTTTGCTTGAGTGGCATATAATATTTAAGAAACGAGATAAAAAACTAGAACCTGTACAAAGATTTTACCCAAACATGTAATAAACCATTATATCACGGCAAAACAGGCTACCTTATTTTTTTATAAATTGATTGAGATTTTCGCCTACACGCAGAAGCTTTGCGGAAATTAGACAGAATGTATGCCTATACACTTAATTTCAGATCAGTCTCACATGCAAATATATGATTTCTCTCTGACACATATACAGTCTTCAAAATATTCATAAGCAGTTTCGTAAACAAATCAGTGCCAATAGGTTATTTACGACTACTACGGATATCTATTTAAATATATATGTGTATATAT
>KK112590.1:254045-282085 GCA_000611955.2 Stegodyphus mimosarum
TATTAATCCATCCTTATATATGTATCACTCCATTCATATATACATATATATAACTCCATCTTATATATACGTATTAATCACTGCATCCTTAAATATATATACGTACATATACAATAAGCGCAAAATTTCTGTTCGACAACACTGATTTATAGTCTAGGGTTTCAGAGATATTGCACGGCAAACTATGATTTCTGTGATTTTTTGCCAGAGAGTATAACATACTGAAAATTAAAATTTATACATACTTCTTAATAATATTATCAATACGTAATACGCCCAATGTAATTTGTAATATATTTAAAGTAATAATTGTATAAATATTTAAGCGGAGTGAAAAATCCAGGTATTTGGAAGTTTGATGGCCGTGTTTACATGATGAGATAGCCAAGTATCAAACTAAATGCAGCTTTTTATGTTTTGGTATACGTCATTAAACCATAACAGCAGAAAATCGGAAGCAACTATTTACCTGTTGCGTGGATAGATAGAAATATATCATAATCTCTCCAATATATTTCGTTATTAATATGCTTAATCGTAACCCTCCTCCATCAAGCTACAAAGAATAATGCCGAGATTACTGCAATCGAAATCAATAAGCAAAATACCCTAATGCCAACTGTGCATAGGTTCTAAACTTTATGAGGATGTTAGTACAGGTCTGATGCAGGTTAATATTTCCGTAGCTCGCAAATAGAAATAGATATCTGTGCTATTTAAATAGCAGATTCAAAACAAAGCTGAAAATTATCAAAGTAGTTATTATCTTTGATATCGTTTCTAACAGCTTCCATCTTCATTTCCTTTTAGACTACTAAGTATAAAAATAAAAATTAATGAAATCTATTTTGATTGATTTTTTTTTTGTAAACTGAGTAGCTAACTGCAAATCAAAGATATTCCCCTCGAAAATTTTCCCTTTGTTGTATAAACCGCCTAAGATCGAATCCATCATTAACCAATGCATAGCAGGTTATGGTCCATTCCCAAAGCACCTAATATGATGAACAGCTACTTTTTTATCTGCGCAGAGAGAAGACATTGATTTTAATATTCCTTTTTTTTGTTTATTCACCCAAGACAAAACATGCATATCATAATTAGTCTTGGGTGAGCTTTCCTCAACAGACGCTACAGCATATAAATAATAAGAATAAAATATGTAATTAACATCTTGAGATAAATACACTGCCTTAAAAGAATATTTTTAAACAAAAAGTTTGACAAACTTATCGATTTCAGAAGACTGCATATTAGCAATTACATATCATTCTAATTTAGTCATATTCCAAAGAATAACAGTTAGTTGTAAACAATAAAGTTATTCTTATCGAAATCTACTATCCACGATGAATTACAGGTCATTCCCCTAACGTGCTACTTCTGTTAATAAGGTAGGAAATGCAGTGCAAAATCATAAGAACTCTACAATGCGTGTGAAAAGAACGATCGGTCCAATGCAAATATATTAGCATTTAATTTTTGCTCAATTATGAAAAGAATGAGCAAATATCTTAGGATTTTATGCTACGAAACATCATTTTCTGTAAGTAAGGCTTGCTATATGATAGACCCTGGTAGGTGTCATGCGACCATTAACAACGTAGAGCACTTGTTCTTTATTCTAACACATATCATTGTAAAATTACTATAAAATGAAATCTGAAAGATATCAGATTTAACGGTCCAGAAGATTTCAGATTTAACAGTCGTCCAGAAGATTGCAAAGGTTTTTGTTAAGGTAAGGGCATGGACTAATGGAAGACATAAATCCTGCATTTTGATGCAATCAACATGAAATTATATTTACGTTATGTCTGTTACATTTTTAATTTTATGAGGCAATGAGCCTGAGCTATGTTTGATCTCTCATTTAATAACATTTTCATAAATCTATGTAAATATAATTAATATTTAAGAGAACACAAAGCATGTTAGGATAGTTGCCATTTGACAGTTATTAGTTAGCTTGAAGGTGTATGAAGATTGTATAATTTCTTCTTTCGTTTCTAAAGTACATTAACGCTTGATATATGTATACAAAAATTTAGCTTAAATGGGATAATCTACAGCAGGTGTTGTAATTCAATAATTAATTATATGTAACTATGAGGTCCGGATATTAAGTTACAGTCTATACAGTTAAAAGTCTGAACACTTCGAATTATTCTATAAAGTCATTTTTTTCACATACAAATAAAATTCCAAATATCTAATTTAACTGCGTTTAGAGCACGCGTAAATTCATTTAGTTCGGATACATGGAATCTCATTCTGTACCTGATATACTGCTGACAAATGGTCCAATTAGTATTACGTATAGTGTGGTCCCAGTTGGTCCGGTTATAATACATAGCGCTTTCCATCACCACATTAACATGTGATTCAATAGTTTGGGGAATTGTGAGTGAGATTGTCAATCACATCTTTATAGCTACTTTAGATGATATCCAAAACTATATCATCCTAACCCAGTTGGACAGCCGTTCCGTCGATGGCGAAAAAAAAGATGATATCCAAGAATCTCAAATTAATTGAAATGCTAATCTATCTGGATATTTGAAATGTAAATCTGGATAACTGGACTATTTGTTTTCTTCAGCCCATATATGTATGAAGTGCAACGCACGTGGGCTTACCTTTCGATTTATCTGATTTGGTTTTAAAGCACAAAATATTGTTTTGCTCACCTAAATTCAGAATGGTTTCCTATGTTAATCGAGCAACAGAATTTCAGTAGACTTCAAAGCACATTGCTTTCTGAATTTAATCAAGCAAAAACATTTTGAACTGCGCAAACGGGACGCATACTGACTATTTACACTTTATGATAAAAGTCTGCATATCATAGATTTTTAACAAGGAAATGTGTTAGATATAAAAATGCCCTAATTTTCGTACAGCCTGTACCTTTGCGTTATAGACTTCATAACGCAGAGTAACAGGCTATCGAAGCAGCCAGATTTAGAAAAATAAATAGAAGACGACTATATTAGGTCGAATTAGAGACAGCTATATTTAGGTCAAATGAATGCAAGATTATGTGTAGTTTGTATTCATAACCTGACCACCTTAAAACGCTGTCGACAGCGCTTCAGCCTGACTTTATAGAAATGGGAAACTGTGATTTCTCAGAGCAGTCATTGTTTATTTCACAAAGCATTCCTGACAATGAACATCTGGAGATCATTATCACGTCAGCAATATCCACGATATACAAACATATAGAGGGGGCAATTTGATGGTTAAAACAGAGATTACAAAAGCCACCATTCTGATTTCCATGTCAACTATCACGGTACTATAAATTTAGCACAGTTATAAAGACGGTATATTTTGTCAATATGTTCGCTAGTTGTGGCAGTGAATCTTGATGTCATTTATATGACTGATTAAGCATAATCTGACAGGGTTCGCTTTGTAGGCCAGTTTGTGAAATCTGACAGGCTGCTTTGTATGGCACGGCCTTTGATATGTGGAAGTGTTGAGTGGCCCCAGGTAACGCATCTGACTCCGTATGATGGTTGGTACATATGTGAAGTTACTTAACACTTACTACATTTTTGAACTCAAAACATATTCAGAAGGCTCCGTTGTTCCGATGAAAAAAGCCTTCAGATTGAATTATCCATGCCTTCTTAATTTTTCAGTAGTATTTTACATCCTCTGATTCGTCATATATGAAACGATATCAGAGGAAAACTACATCGTGGGTTCGTCAGCCCTCGTAAAATCGAGAGGCTCTGACGACAGACACGGTGCAGAGCTGTAAAAATCTCCTGACGCTAATCGTGAAGTTATGTCTGTTGCACTGTCAAATGGAATGGATTATTGCGTCTGAGATGTCAGACCATGTCGTCTGGCACGTCATAAAAGCTTGGAAACAGTGACTTCCGGGGAGCATGTAAGCATTCTGTATCGCGCCACGCACATAGAGAAAAATCCCTCTTTCTGATTGGATATGGCTTCCGATGACATCATTTCCTCTACGCTTAGGAACGCCTTCACTTTGCTTGGGTTCGAGGATACACCTCCATATCGTTTGTTTACATTTTGAGAACACTACCGAAAAGCTTATTATGTGAGTTGTATTTTTATTGGTATGAGGTTACTCTTACAACACTAGAGTGTGGTGAATTTAATATAAAAAATGTAGTTTTTTTCCCCTACAGAGAAAAAGTATTATTTTGTTCTTGTGCTAACTTCGTAAATGTGTATTAACACAAAACGCAGACATTTTTAATAAATGTATTCTTAATTTAAAACCCTTCATATTAAAAAGCGTTGTGATTATTAATTAATTATTTATATCCATTCTCTACAGACGCAATATCTAAAAGCATGAGACAAGTCATTTTTCGGAAATAGCGAAAACGACGTTAGGAGCTAACATAGTACATAGGAAATTCACAATATTTATAAACAGTTCGAAAACGTAAAACTTATTTTTGAAGTTAGACTAATAAAGATTTGGAACAGAGAAATACAGATACGTATTGTAAATTGAATAACATTACTTTATGAATATTGCCCATTTTTAATGTGTAATATCTTTTCTGCTTTTGCATGAAAATAGTGTTTATCAGAGAAGGAAGTTTCTTTTCTTGTACACGTGCATTAAATTCAACAACAATACTGAATGCACCTTTTCTTTCATTTATGTGAACATAATATTAGAAATGACATGGAAATTAAATATAGAAATAGCATTTGCAAAGGAAATATTTTCTGCAATGTGAAAGAACAGAACGCAATACAAGTGCAATAACAATAATTTGCTTACTAGCACACAGTGCCGCCTTAGTTGGTTCAAGATCGTCGTGTTTTGGTTTTTGCACTAAATTCATGAACTCAGATATTTGTATAATCTAAGCGCTTAAGATTGCTTCTGATATTAACAGCAACTTTGAAAGATTTTTTAAAGGAATAGGAAGCCATTTGCAGAACACTGCAGGTAATTTTTTTTCGTTTCAAGGAAAACAAACGATAATCTTCACGCACGTGTCACTCATGCGCGTCATTCATCGAAAACAAAACCATAAGAATCGCGTCAAAACGTCATTTTTCCAAGAGAAATGATGTCATCAGAAAGTATGCCCAATCGCATGTACATATCTTTCTCTATGCTCGTGGGGCGCGATACAGAATGCTTATATGCTTCAGGGAACCGCACAGACGATTTTCTCATCTCTGTGTGGTCCGCCGCAGATATCACTGTGATTTAAACGCTGCCCAGCATATATGGAGAATGCTTGAAACAGGTTTATTTCTCTTCATTACTCTCTGAGAAATCTTTATAACCTAAAAATATGACTGCTACATTAAGAGGTAGATACCACAAACTGAAATAAGTGATCGTATTATTGGCATAAATTCACGGTATTGAGTACGTGCTTTCAGCATAGGTCATCTCATTCGGTATTGACAGAAATTTACTAAATTAATTTTTACCACTAAAACCTTGTATTTAATTTATCATAGCGATTTCATGTACTAATCTTTTTCATCGTATTAACACATTTCACTGCGCATTTACATGCTATGATTTGAAAGAGCTTCGATGAACTCAAATAAAGTACTTTTTAATATTTTTCCTATTGTTTAATGTTATTTTTTTTTATTTTTGGAAACGAGTTCATAACGTATTATTTTATTTTACTTAAATCCATGAAAAATTAAAATTTTAAAATAAAACGACAGCAAAATAGATTTTACTTAGTGTAAGGAAAAAGGATGAGCATTCCACTTAATTGCGTATCCGTATATTTAGAATACGGGTAGCTATACTTCTACTGAACTTCTGAAATTTGCCAGACTTGTAATTTATTCTTAGTTAAGGTACCGGAAATAGCTAAAATTGAATACTATAATTCTATAATTATTATTTCTACCACATTAAATAGAAAATCGATTAGTTAACACTCTGCTCGTGAAACGTTGTTAAAGGTATTTTTCTCTCCTTTTTCGAGTGCCTTCGTGGTGTAACTGGACAACACATCCGGGTACCATCGGAAGATCCAGTGTTTGAGTCCCGGATAAGGCGTAGCGGAATTTTGCAGTTTCCTTACACTGAAATATTCTGACAAATAACACCCGAACTAAAAAAAGTGGTAAACAAAAATTCGTCACCTCCAGAATTTAGCAATTGGGTCACCTCTTCCTCAGTCGCTGTTTAAAGGGGGGAGTATGTGAGATACTTTTTGCCTCCTTTCCACGTTTTATCGTGGTGTAACTAACTGGATAGCGAGTTTGGTTGGAGGTCTGGTGCTCGAATCCCAGGGATGGCATTGCGGATTTCTTCATGTTTCTGTGTCGACGAACCTAATTACTCTATAGATATGTTCAAATCAAGCGATACAAGCAGATGCAAAAGAGGATGTTGAAATTTGTCTTCTAAAAACATCAGGCATACGTAACTCCATCCTAAAATTATAAGGGTAAGGTGACCATTTTTAGTGTTCATCTTCTCTCTTCCACAAATACTATGAAGAAGCTGATATTCCTCTTCTAAAGCTTGTAATTGGAATAAATCATATCTTAGTGATACAGCATTTTATTACGCATCTAATTTTTTGCTTTAGATTCATAAATGAATGTCTTTCTATGAATCACATCAAACACAAATTGCGAACTGCAGAATGGAAGTCCGAATTTCTGTATGTCATTTTTTGACTCAAATGGAGGGCATCAACTATGATGATTTTCTTAGAGCCGCACGCACGCAACATTGAAAGGCACAGCGTGTGCTTTCCCTGTCCGACAAGACTGGGTAACCCGTTGAACCTCCGTCGTGCTGGGGATAGGAGCTTGTAAATATTCCCCTTGAACGAGGAATTACCACTAAGCACGAGTCACAAGGTCGTGTTGATTACGTCCCTGTGTTTTGTACACACCGGCCGTCGTTACTACCGATTGAGTGATTTGGTGAGGTCTTCAGACTGACTCTCGAAACGGCTTTTGGGTCGCGTCCGCGTGGCGGAAAGATTACCAAACATGATCATTTAGAAAAAGTAAAAGTCGTAACAAGGTTTCCGTAGGTGAACCTGCGGAAGGATAATTACCGATGATCAGATTCGTCTGGCAACTAAATATTAGTAAAACTCGGAGAGAGAGGTTCGTCTTTCTTCCCTGTGCTGCGCGTCGCTAAGCGGCGTGCCAAACACAGAAAAAATTTGAATGACACTTTTGAAATCAGTGGTCTCGTACCTACATCGAGGTGCGTTCTTGGACAAATTATGACTGGAGATAGAACTTGTACTCTGTTCATGATTCTGAGATAAAACGGTAATCATCTGCCTGGATTAGAGAAAGTTCATCGCGGACACAAACAGTTCAGTTTCAGAAATTTTGAAGACAATATTGATGAACTTGTTTTGATTGGAAAGGGATTTGTTCCTGACATTCAGACGGTGAACTTAGGACTTTGGAAAAGAATTTCGGACCTTAGGCCCGAGAAGGCTCAATCAAATATGTAATTTCTGCTGTGCGATGATGCTGAGTCACTAAGTTCCGGTCTTATCAAGCAGTTTCTACCAAAGAATCAGATAACTGTAAACATCAGTTGTATTCTAAAAGATGAGTTTCACGAAGGGATCAAGCAAATGTAATAAGTTACCCAGAGTTGTATATATTTCTAAGGATAGTATACTGGAGACCAATGATGTTGCATTCTTCGAATTTGGTTTTTTTCTACGCGCTTACTTCTAAAGTCTTTTAAACACACTGTATTAAGTTTGCAACGATATTTAACAAAGGCTCACACTAGCAACTCTATCGTCTGTGAATACATCTGCCGCTGAGCTACCTAAATAAGTAGTTTCAAATGGTTTATACGCATTTTTATGATTTAATGGTAATGTAGAAATTAAAGCATATATTAAACATATATTTGCGTAATTATTGTATTTATTTGGGATAAGCTCGCTGATGATTTGTCGATGCGTGATATTTGAAATAATAATTAGCGTAGATTTATATTTTTGCTTTTGCAAGAATAAAAACTACGAAAGCTTTATTTGCGTCTTTTTTTCTTACCCTGCTTACTTGTGAAATGCAGTAAATGCAATAGACGCATGCAAAAAGTCTTTAGTTATTCTCTCTTCCTATGAAAACTTCACAAATATCCAAAATGTGCTTTCAAACTCTAAATGCAGCAAAGTTCTTTCAGGAACGTCTGAAGTCTGAAACTTACGAAGAAAGGAGGTAAACGAAAAAAAGCATTTCGTTTTAAAACCTCGTCACGTGCCTGTCATTGATGGGCCCAATATCCGCAGGCATTTTACGATCCGTGGTTTCATGAATTTTCGAAAGATAAAAACCTTTCGTTCCCCTTACTCTGCTTCCAACCGATTTCTGTAACTTCATTTACAGGTTTACTGCCCTTAGGTCGTCGATAACCAGTGCGAAACTTTCCCACTAGAGAAAATTGCAGCCAAATCTACTGAACGTGGCTGTCTTAGCCGTGAAGAATCAGAAACATATTTCTTCTTTTTGGGTAATGGTTTACTAAAAAATGTTTGCATAGGAACCAAAATGTTTAGTACCATGCAACGAGTAAAGTACAACCATTAAATAGTAAATAATTAACGCTAGTACTTAGGCAAAGGCTTTAAAAATATTCTGCTTCAATGCTAATGGAACTGAATGCTACGTTAGAGTTATCATAATAATATATCTCTTGATTACGTTTTGTCCCCTCCCACGTTTTTCTTTTGTTTTTCCTCTTTCATTTTTTTCTTTTCTTTTCTTTCTTTCTTTTATTTTAAATAACTTTATATACAATGTTGAAATGATGCATTTTCCTACACTATCCAAGCTACGTCTTAAGTAACTGATTAGTCTTCTAAATGAAATACTTGAAATGAACATTTAATGCTTTAAATTTAGTTATAAAAAGTTTTTATTGTTTAGAAAAATAAACGCTGCTTTCTACCTGAGAAATTTATATTTTCACATTTTCACACTTATTTATGCAGTTTTTATTAATTTGATAAAATTTTGATTATTTAATTTTATTGGACTTCGATCGTTATTCAATGAATAAATAAATCATCGCTATTCGCTGTTCAGTGAATTATCAATGGTTAATGAATCGATCAGTATCACTGCTCATGAGTTCACTGCTATCGCTAATCGCTGTGCAGTGAATTGTTATTGTTCAATGGATAATTCTTACCACTGTTCATGAATTCACTGCTATCGCTAATCAATGTACAGTGAATTGTTATTGTTTAATGAATAATTAATACCCCTGTTCATGAATTTACTGTTATCGTTATTCAATGAATAAATAAATTATACTATGCTTCATAATTAAAACAAAATTAAAATCCATTTCAAGAGCGATCCAAGATTGCTGAACTTAATTCTAAGACGTAAACAGGAGCTATGTGACAAAAATCAAATTTTACAGGAGCAAAAATACACTCTCCCATTCCTTACGAAAATGACAGAACATGTTTGAAAAACGCTGAATAACATAGATTCTAGTTGCATAAATCTCATAAGATTTTTTGTCGACTTCTGATATTCTTGGGAGGAATGCTTTTTGTTGCTCTTGTACAATTTCACTTTTGTCACATAGCTCCCAGCGCCTGTTTTACACTTAATCAATGAAATAAACGTTCAAATCAATTAGACAAATAAATATACAGGACGGTATGATAAATAATAAACATACCGGACGTTATTAGTTTATGATGCAGCATCATAAACTTATAACGTCCTGTATATTTATTTGTTATAATATGTACGTGACATTGAAAGAATGTTTAGTGAATTATCTATCACCAAGTCTTTTAAAACACTACAAAATCAGGATATCAAGATAATTGTGTGTAGAAAACTTTATTATTTCAAATAAAGTTCAACAGTCGGCACCAATTCGTGCATACAAAAGCCAGCGCTTTTGGCTTAATGGTTTACTGCATAAATTGAGGAATAAAATTGAGGAATTTAAGTATAGCCTAACGGCTTCATAGTTTAACTATCTCGCAAGCAAGCTTTTACCGAAGTCGGCGTAAACAAGCCTAACGGCAAGACTAACTTAACGCCGCAGAATTCTAATAGCTAGAGAATCACATTTAACAACGTGGCCATCGAGCAGACAGAACACG
Organism: Stegodyphus mimosarum; assembly: GCA_000611955.2. Taxonomy (NCBI): domain Eukaryota; kingdom Metazoa; phylum Arthropoda; class Arachnida; order Araneae; family Eresidae; genus Stegodyphus; species Stegodyphus mimosarum. The sequence continues at coordinate 264,161 of KK112590.1, forward strand.
CTCTGATTTAATCTTGCAAAACCTTCCTTTAATTACTTCCTTCTTTTTGTCTAATTTGAATATCGCACTTGCTGGAAATTTGCATTCTGGCAGGGGAATGAAATGATCTTTTGTAGAAAGGTACATTCATTTAAAACAATTGGTTAGAAAATCAAGTAATCCTCTACAAACTACGCAGTGGCAATCAATAACATGAAAGTTCACTTCAGGTATTTTCCAAGTAGTAGCTCAACCTCGCAAAACTCAGTCAATCAAAAAAAAAGTCTTAGCATATTATCCATCTCTTGTACACAAATCACTACAGTATAAAAATCCAGAGGTGTAATATCGGGCAACAATATACATTCTTCAACAAAAGAAGTAAGGAAAAAAATAGCAGGCGCACTTCACTAGGTTCGTATCTTCCCGCTTTTATTTCTTCAAAATTAATCGTTTAAATAAACCAAAAATTTAAAATGTTTGAATTGATAGCGTTAAATATTTGTCTTCTCAAAACCTGGAATTTCTGATCCTTAAATTTATTTTGCTGCTAAAGAAAAATCTACTTACATTCTCCAAACTGATTTTGCCTTTATTTGAATTAATATATACGTTTTGTAGTATTTATTAGATGTTTTATAGGTAATTGTTAAGTAAAGCTAGGAGTGGGTAGGTTGCGTAAATTATTAATTATTAACAAATATTAATTTTTATTGATGTTTTATTAAAGTTTTCATTGTTATCACTTTTCTGTGTTAATTGGCTGCCTAATTCGAAGAATGTTTCGAAAATGGAACAGGTTTCAGCACACGTTAAATACTTTCTTTCATATTGTGGATAAGAGCTTATGATTTTTCTCTCATCAGAAACATAATAATATTTTCTTATTAAGTTTAGAGAATGGATTTAGTGTTCTTTATAACAATTTTTACAATTCGGAAAGAGATTATTCAGAAATGAAAAGATAGAATTTCTTTACGTCTTTAAATAAGTAACATTTTCTCTTTGCTACAAACGCATCTTTCTGATTTACAGGTACACATTGTTTAAATGTTTTTTTTTTCAACGTTTCCTTAAATAATGCATTTTATGAGTAACATGAGTGATTTTTGAAACATTTTGTAAGTGAAAAAAATCCCCATTATTGCTTTACGTGACGAAATCTATAATTTATTTTATACGGTGAAACACTCACTTGTCAGATTCATTTCTTTCAACTGCTTCTGAGGTTAAGAACGTCGATGAAAAACAAAATTCAATTGGGAAAGCAGAGAGACGAAAATGTAACTACATTCATGCACAAAAATAAGCAAGAAAGTGGTAAACAGTCTTTACAGTGTATAAAATGAAATCATTTATTATGGCTGCTACATTTGATTATATTTGCGCTCTAAAATGAAAATTATTTCAAATAAAATAATACTGTTCGAGAAATTTCGAAGAAGATTTAGTCTACAGAAAATATAAAACGAACTACTCTGGGAGGGCGACGTCATTAAAAACTTGTAATCGAATAAGTTTAGTTTATTTTAAATTTAATTTTTAAAAGGTTTCTCTGAAAATAAAGCATTTTACCAGACTCACTAAATTCATGTAATCTTTCCTTTAAAAAGTGTTTTCAACGTATGAGCAGTAAATATCTCACAGTTTTAGCAATGATTATACAATTATGAAATAAATATTTTTTTTATTGAAATAAAATACAAAACACATTTTTGGCAACATTAATAAACGAAATTTTGTTCGTTTAAACTTACAACCATCTTACCTCCTATTTTTTAAGCTAAAAAAAGGAAATAGAGACTTGCATAAGCCTTAAATTCAAACGAAGAACAGCTCTATGCAATATAATGCATTACTTGTTTTCCAGTATTATTTACTTGCGTTATTTAACAAAAATACTAGACTAAGTTGTGAGTCCTATGTTTTTTTATATTGATTAATATCTTGTGAAAAATGCACAACTTCGTTTTATATTATTTACAACGGAAAGATTTAAAAACATTTTGCTGAAAAAATTTTAAAAATTTTAAATACGCTTCTAAATTAAAAGTAAACTTAGTTGTATAAAAGGAAGAGCAATTTTGGTAAGTTTTAGATAGCTGAACTCCGAAAAATTGAGAGTTTCACTATCATTACTATCTAGATTGCCAGAATATATTACGATGAATATTACTGTAAGTTGGACGACAAAAGCGTAGAATACTTAAATGAAATTATTCCTGAAAAAAAAAACAGGTATACAGCGGGTACATTTATTGCGTACATAATACAATTTGTTTAGTCATAGTAGGAAATTGTTGCGGTTTTATTTCGAATTAACATTTGTTTTTTAATTAGCACTTGTAAACTAGTGACTATAAATTAACACTTTATTAAAGCAATAGAATTACATTCGTGTTTCGGATAATAGAATTACGAATTCGTAAATAATATTGTTGGCAAAAATATGCTATAAGATCTCCAAACGAGAAACTGCTTTTCTCTGAGACAACAACCTAAAAAGAAGAAAGTCTAGACATCTCGAAACGATTCCTCCATTTTTATATTTAAACTACACTTTTGTGAAGATTGACATAAAACAAACTTTGTCTACCAATTTAAGATACATTTTTTCGATGACGTTTAATGAATACCAGTGCTATAGATATACCGATTGTTCTTAAAATTGTGTGGAATAATAACTAATGTGACTATTCTTTGGATGTTTATTGTACTCCCAATTGTGTGTTTGCTAGGAAATATTTTCTTAGCCATATTTAAAACAAAATTATGCTTTGCACCCAAATATTCTGTGTTAATAAATAAGGAATTTCAGAAACAGAATGTGTTATTTAGAATTTGGTTTCACTTCTAGGTATAAAAACGCATGCAAATCATCAACGAGATTTTATCATCAATTAAAAGCGTTACCCGATTTCTTCGCATGTCTTCGTGGTGTAGTGGTCGGCACGCTCGGCGAGTATTCGAGAGGTCCGTGGTTAGAGTCCCGGCTAGGGCATTACTCATTTTTCATGTCAATTGCAAATAGGTAATGTCTCTGCAGCATGATAAGATAGATGTGATAGGAAATACTGCAGTTGTAAGTAAAATGTAAGAAACATATTTAAATTATCATTAAAAAGCGAATTTTATGGCCTATTAATTCCCTCTCTCAAATCATGAAATTTAAGTTGCTCTGGTATTTTATTAATGAAAGAAGGGCTACGAGATTAAAATCCATGTTTCACGCTGAATCTCTTAAATATTGAAAATAAATCATATGTGACGTGTCGAACACTGTCATTAATATTTCAAATCATTAAAAGCGCGTATGTGTTTTTGAGACACTTTATAACCTGGTTTCTAGCATGCCGTGCTGCCATTTATTAAAAACGAAATATTAGGCTTAACTAATATGAATTTTAAATCAATACATACTAATCACTTTTTAATTTTAAATCTTGAACTAAAGTTATAATAACAGTATCACTTAACATACTGAGACTACAATGAATTTGACTCATCGGATAATAATGTATTTTTTTACTCCATTGCGACGGGAAAATACTGGACACCGAAAAGAAAATCGAGTCATAAGAACAGTAAACTCGATGGATTTACAAAATATTGAAAAACAGAGCTCACCAGAGAAATTTTCCGACATGAAAAGCGATCTTATCTGGAAACTGGAAACCGCTTTCGCTTCGCCGAGCGAGAATCCCATTTTTCCCCATGACAACGGGACATTCACCGAATTTCGAACTGGACAGACGGATGGGCAGAACTTTTTTTTTATTCCTTATTAAAGGGAGTAGTAGACAAGCAGAACAGAGAAAATCCTAAACCCGATCACGGCCTGACAACTATCAAATAAAACCCACTGCCACTGCCGCCCGAAGAGAGAGAATGAGAGAGGAAAAAAAAAAAGATTATATTTCTATCTCTTTATATATCATAAAAAAATGGAGCTGCTTTAAAAACGCCAAGAAGAAATCGATTTCTGGACATTTTATTTTCATTTTTTATTAAGGGAGAATTGAAGGAAGCGAAATATTGTGGGTGGCGATTTAAGGAATATGGTGACCAGTGACCGGGGGAAGAGTAGTAGAGAAGAAAGGAGAAAACATCGACTTTGTACCCATGGGTAACCCAGAATCTCCGGAGGCCAAACCACAGACATCGCTCCATCCCTTACCATGACCCCATTTCGACCGTCATCTGCTGCGTCTTTTCCCAACCCCTTTTCCATCATCCCTAGTTTTCGATGTTCTTAATTCATGTCAGAAACTAATAACGTAATTACTTTAATATCATCCCAAGGTTTTATCTAATTGGAAAGGAAAGTTTTAGAAATACCTGCTGTCTTAAAACTATTTAAAACTCTGGAGCTAGTCAATTATTACCTTTATTAAAGAAATATTAATGACTAAATATTTAATTGTTTTCTGGCATGTAACGAAAATGTATGTACATGGGCAACAAAATGGCTTAATTTTGTAACTATTCTGCAGTACTTAACGGGAAGTATTTACTATTCATTTGGCATTATCTTGTTTTAGAGCTCTTTTCATATTTTGTCTTGAAACCAAATTCTAATTTCATAGTTTTGTGAAGCAAAATACATGATATTCACCTGCTTGATAGTCAGTTATTTCACTCGCAAATATTCGTCATTTTAGGAAAATGACATAAGTTCAAAATATGGAATTAATAAGAAGAAAAAATTTATCAAAACACTTATAAAATTCATTATATGTATTTTGAAAGCATTTTCTACCACATACTTAAAAATTAATTACTTCAACAAGACGCATCAGAATGAGACTAATATAAAACGCCAAAAAATGCAAAATGTGAATTTACGCCATATTTAAAAGAAAATACTAAACATTACAGTCTTCTTTTTCTAATTTGGTTTAGAAGGCTCAAAGTATAACGATTATATTTAAAATAGAAGCAAATGCCAAGATTTTGGTCATGAGACTTCAATGAAATATGCTTCACATTATTCTTTCTGGTCTTACATAAGAACAGATTTGCTCCACTTGATGTAAATTTGCTAATCTTATTCTACAAAATGTACAATATTAATAGCAGTAATGTGAATCCTCACATAAGCCTCATAAAAATGTATGTAGTTTCATTCCAAGTTTTGGATTCTCGCATATGTAAAATATTTATTCACTTGATTCATTTAAGAAGATAGTATATTAGCGGTATAAAGACTGTATAAGTCATAAACTTTACTTTCAATTATGCAACAGAATAATAACATGATCCTAGAATTTATTTATAGAGCACATATATTATTTCTTTACGTAGTTATTCTAGGCTCTTTCGTAGCTTAAGCAGTTTCCCTCTGATTTTAAGACCATTTGGAGTAAATTTTGATCCATTTAAAGCGGTTATTTTTCTCAAAGATATATTATAGTATTTCAAATTATAGTAAACAGTAACTACTTAAAATAGTAATTATAAGATAAATTATAATTTAAACAGAAATTGTGTAAACAAATTAATGCTAATTATGAACTAATCTATAATATCATTTAAATTCAGTAGCATAAGTAAATCAAGTTCAATTTCAACCAACTTGATTTACTTATGCTACTGAACTTGATTTACTTATGCTACTGAATTTAAATGATATTATAGATTAGTTCATAATTAGCATTAATTTGTTTACACAATTTCTGTTTAAATTATAATTTATCTTATAATTACTATTTTAAGTAGTTACTGTTTACTATAATTTAAATTTCATTCCTTGCAGCAATGGCGCAATGAATTGTTTAAATTTAATAAATAATTAAATAAAATTACTGTTATGAAACATTATAGTATTTCAAAGATACTTTCTCACATAGCTTTCTGCGTTTGAAGGAAATTTAGGAATCACGTTAACTGCAAATGAAAAAGAGAGTAGTATTTAAGTCAAGTTCAACTGACTTCGACAGAGAGAGTTAGGATTTCTGAATAGCCTGCGTTTGCCTTTCGGCTACGTTCCTCTACCTGTTAGTGCGTTCGGCCATATCACGTGCCTTTTGATAGTTTGCTGGTTAATTTAATATTACAGGCCAACTAGTTTAGAATTCAGTTAGATTCGGCTAAATGTCTTTAATTAGTTCTTCTTTTTTATATTTTAAACCAAGTGCAGGTTTTGTTGTACGCCGAAAGAAACGGCCGAATGTTAATCTTATTTTGAGCAAATAAAGGGTAATTAACCCTTCTTGAGTTTACGTTTCTGTTCTTGGACTTAAAAGGTTATTCGCTTAGCAGTTCACTATGTTCCTCTTCGCTGAATTTGACAGAATAAAAGTGATAAACCCTACAATTTTATAAACTAATTTCGAAGAATTCATTCGATTTAAAATTAACTGTACGTAGATTGGTGTAGATTTTAATCAATATTCTATCAAATTCGAAAATAGATTGGTACAGGATACTCTTCATCAGGAGCAGAGAAATATGAAATAAGGTTAAAGCCACGGTTATATTTACACTCAAAAGCAGTAAAGCGAATGAGAAGGCAGCGCCATCTGTGGACAGACATAATACCGAAAATTGAAAAATTAAGTAATTAGAATTTTAAAAACGTTAGGAAGTACAGGATTGGAATTAAAGTTCATTAAGTAAACAAGATAAATATCTGTGCGTGTAAATGCTTCAAGAAAATATGCAATCAGGGAAGAAAATGTTTTGGAGAACGTTTTTCAAACCAAACTCAGAATTCTGATTAAACTTTCTAATCTCATTTGCTATCGAATATCAAATATCACTTTTCCGGATGTAAGATTCGCGTTCTTTATCCATTTTTACTCGATTGCCAAGGAGGCTAATGAATAAAATATCATTGTTTGTAAGGTTCCTTTACTTTATTTAATCATCTATTATTATTTAGATTTTTACTGTCATTTTTCCTTTCCCTTTATCTGCAAGAATGCACGTTTAGTTTCAGATTATTCAAGCAGAGGTTGTTAGATTTTAAAACAGAGCATATTTCTGCCGATGTGGGTGTATTTTACGTTTCTTCCAGCTCTGATAGCCTGAATTGCTCAACTTTGCATTATTGCACCCGAATATTTGAGTACTTACGCCGATTAGATTTGTGAGCCAACTTCACGTTAAATTGAATTAGGTAGTCCTTGGCTAGATTCTTTAATTTTAAATTGAATGTTACTTTCAGTTATCTGTCTACAAGTGCTTGTCTAGTACGAAACATGCTCTGCTGTTAAACTTCCGATTTTCAGAAAAAGGCTGTTAAAACCTTCTCAAGTTTCTGTGTGTTAACTTACAGACATAGCTTAACGTCTATTAGTGTTTGCTTCTATTGTTGTTATTGTAGCTAATATCGTTTGTCTGATGTCAGACCAAGCTGAGGAAATTCTTCGTGACAAGGCGGCAAGGTCTTGGGCAACATGCAGGTGACAGTGCATCTTTGCTCAGTTCCTCCCCCAGCTTTGAAGGAGAGCACACACAGGGGAAGGGAGCGAGTCCGAGGATCTCCCACCCCTCTTCCCCTAACACCAACTTCTCGAAAGGACTCTCCTCCCGCAACCCATGCCGCAGAGAAACTATACAATTACAAGCATCCCTGCCTTCTCCGGAATTCAACCCAGGGTCTTCAATACTTTCATCAAAGTCACTAACCACTATTCCGGTTGGACGGCAAGAGTTTGCTCCTAGTTTATGCTACCAAAGAACGTCAAACTCTGTTTGTTGCTTTAAATCTACATCCCCTCCAGTGTGGTTCTAAAACGCTGATTTAAAGTCTAGTAATGTGTTCGGAATCGATAAACGAAACATCTAGCCATGTTCAGCAACTTAGTTTGTATCAGCTGATTTCGGTTGTGCTCTTATTTATCAATAGTACATAATACATGCAAATATACCATTTTAAAAATGATTATTTTATTTTACCGACATCATTTATTTGCATGCACTAAATAGACTCATTGTAACACTTCGCACAACGTGATCAAATCTCGCAAGAATCCAACACTTAAAAAAGAAATTGTTAATGCTTGACAGCTTAGTTCCAAACTGAATTAAAGATTTCCAAACACAATGTGTATCCATTTCGAACATTCTAAATAAATGGAATGAAGATCCGTAGACAGGATCAAGGACAGTTTGATATACAGTTGTTTAAAATTAAAAAAAAAATATTTGGACTCTTCTATGAGAAAAACTTTCATGTATAATCTATTTCCTGTTATATTCATTGTCTTAATGCAAATAAGGAGAATTCGGCAAATTTAGAGAGCTTTAATTCTGAACGAATCAGTCTTGCAAATCGTTATCATCAGTATCATTTAATGAAAGTAATAATAATATATTCTGATTCAAACAACATTTATATCGACTAAATTTTATTTACACTTGTAATTCTACAAGTATTAATATTTATTTATTGTTTAATCGAATACGGACAAACTTGGGAGCACTATCAGCTGCAGTTATATAACCATCTGGTAAAGATTAACATCATACACTACCAAAAGTTTCAGGTTTATACATATTAGTGTACAATATTAAGTATATTACTCTATGTTTGTTATTTTCGTCGTTACGCTTCTGTTTTCTGTTCTCTTAATTCATTTATAAGCAAGAGTACAACTGTCATGGAGATTCTCCTTATTGGAGTTGGCATTCAAGTCTTTTTATCTCTCATTATTATGCGTAAATGGGCAAACGAAAAAAAATCTTCTATCATTTACATGAAAATATTTTTCATTCTTATCCTAAAATCTACAATGATAGTAAATTTTTGTATCTTGTTGTGCATTCAGGATTTTTTAATTAGTTGTAGAGATAGTATACCACAAGACTTGATTTTTTCTCCCTAAAAGTGGAAAAATACCACATTTTTAATACAATTGAATACATAATATATGCTTCAAAATGAATTAATATCATTATGTATTTTGGTGCGATATTATCCGAGCCTTTTTAAGTTATTAATTAATATAACTAAGTATAATTAATATAGCATTAAGTAAAATGAGTTACAATGATTAAACCTTTTTTAAAACACTTTTATTTTAGATATGCAAAGTGAAATAATGCGCTGAGATTCGAAATCCTCCATTAAATAATACACTTTCATTTTTATTGCATTCTTCTACCATTTTAGATTGCTCATTAAATTGTGGAGTTCCTCACTTTGATTCTGCTAATTTAAATGTCGAGGAACCTAGTGAACTGTTAAGCGAGTTATCGCTTATTTCGAAACAACAGAAATTGTAAAATCAAGAAGGGCTAATTACCATTTTTTTGCTCAAAATTAAGATGAATAGTCGGCTTCTTTCTTCTGGCTTACAATAAAGCTTCCACTCGGGCTTGAACCTAAGAAATAAAAACTAACTATAACTAACTAGGAGATTTAGCCGAAGCTAACACAAATCTAACGAGTTGGCCCTTAGTTTTAAATTAGCTCGAGAACTATCAAAAGCACGTAATATACGACCGAGCGTAACAGCAGTTAGAGAGACTTAGCCCAGAGGCAAACGCGCGATATTTAGAATTCCTAGCTCTCTCTCTCACGAAGTGAGTTGAACTTTCATTTAATACTACTTCTTCCTCATTTGCATTTACCGCAGTTCTAAAAACACATTCTGGTAGGAAGTTGTAAGTTGAAACGAGGCAAGTTAGAAAATGCTAATTAAATTAAAATAACTCTTATAAAATTAAAATATACCTTACAAAATAATTTTTACCATGTTCCTTAAAATATACATTTTTTATCTTTAGATATCTTTAGCAACTCAGCTGTGCTTGATGAAGCAATACATTTCACACTTATTACTGTTTTGGTGGAATGTACATTTCAGAAAATCAAAAGAAATCCCAAATGTGCATTTCTAATTATTAAATCTGTTTCAGGTTTCTAAAACTGAATACTCAATTTGCGATATCCCTTATGGTCGTTTCTTTATTTTGCTTTTATTATTATGTTTCATTTTATCTACATAAGTTGCTTATTAACCAAATCCCATATTTTCCTATAAGGTGATTGTCCATAAGCATTTTTCAATGAACTGAATACAAAAGACCCCTCATTACATTCAATTTTGTGTTCTATAAAAAAAAGAAAAAAGAAAAGTAATATTTAAAATAAATCTTGTACGGGTTTTCTAGTTAAACTGCTTAAAATTCAAACATTGTACTAAATATTTCCATCACGTTCATAAAAAGATTACTTTGTTTTAAATAAAGTACACGGAAGTTGTTGTAGACGTTTTGCAACGAAAGTCGGAGTGGACAATTCGAAAACATTTGGAAATTTAATGCTTATCATCGCTTTAAGATGTTTATTGCTTCGAAGTTGTTATAAAGATTTACGATATGGTGAGATTTAAAAACAATAATTTAAGTTTAATACTTTGATATAAATTGTATGAGATTCAGGGAATTACTAGGTACACCATTTGGCAAGTGGGAAGCAACACTGTGTAATGACAGTTTGGTATAGTTAAAATCTCATCAAACCGTTTGGCTACATGGCAACCGCCTTGGTATTCCGTGTGGATACGGTGAATATAAGTCAGTTTCCTTTAGAAAGCCCTTCACGAAAGCATTTCTCTTGTTAGGCAGATAGCCCTTCATGTGCTTTACCATGATCAAGCAAAAATAAGTTATGGAATAATTTCCATTAATCATTAAATTTATTTTGCATTTATCTTTTATAAGAACATTCCTATTACCTGGAAATGCTCGCTTCGTTTAAAAACTGAAGTTGATAGAATTATTGATTTATTAACTGAAGAGAAATTTTAGATTAAATTAATGTTTGAAAACCTGTTATGATTATCATCAACAAACAATGTCCTCTAAAACGCCGCTTCATGACTTCATGAGACGTGAGATTATTCTGCAAGTAATTAATTTTACTTGAAGAATAGCTTAGAATAGAAAGAAGCTTGGAATGCATCAGTAGTTTCTAATTAAAGTTCTCGCATGCATTTCTAATCTTGTGCAAGAAACGTAAAAAGTAAAAGAACCTGTCCAAAAAATAGTAATTTATTTTCTTTACTGCAAATTTCTATTACTCTGATTCTGTATTTAGACAATGTTCTCTCAAATTCCTGAAAATAATCTTTATTGAACTTTTTAAAAGCTTCATATTATCTTTAGTAAATTAAATTACATTACTAACGTATTAACATATCTACAGATCTATGGTTGTTACTTATATAGTAAATGATGAATAATATACTAATGACAAGGAATTGTATTTGAAGTTCTAAGCAAGAAAACATTCGACTGCTACAATTCCTCGAGTCTTGCGAATGACTTGCAATTCGAGAACACGAATGTTGACGGTTTTTCGACTATTCGAATCAAAGTCAGTACACAAAGTCAGGCTTTTTCCAAGGCCGACGTCACTTACTGACAAATGTGGGAGAAACGAAGACACAAAGAGAGTACTTGCTTTAGAGCAGACTATGATACGGCGACGTCACTCAAAAGCAAAGCCTGCAGTATTACAATCTTCCAAAGTCCAAGTTGAAAAGATATTTTTCCAATCTTTAAAAGTCTAATTTAGGAAAGAAACGTTCATTTCAAATATACGAAAAAATGAGCTTTGTTCATTAAAAGTAATATCTTTGTTGAATCTATAAATCTAGAATAAATAATACCTTTGTAGATTAAGCGAATCTGGATTTCCATTATCACTTTTACGTCCCCACTCTGTTCTCTCCAAAGAATTTTTCGCATTGCATTTAATGAGTATTTGGATTAATGTCTCAAATAATCCTGTGCTATCTATATTTTGTCCACCAACGGTGAGTGGTAAAGTTGCTGAATTCATATGCGAGCCAGTTACCCTTAGAAAGTCTTCCAATAAGTTATTCATTTTCTTAGACAGACACCTCTTGAGTGCTCTTCCATAATTAAATAAGCCAAACTAAACTGTTATTTAAAAATACGTTTTCAAATTTTATTGGTAGAAAAAATCTCAAGTTTTAAACGAAGAGTTCAATGCGCTCTTCGTTTACTAAACTCTGTTTGTATCTTTATAATAAATCCAGAAATATTTTTAAAAATCGCACTCTTGAACTGGTTTTTCGTTAAACGTAGATTTTCACTTTGCTTTAATTAAAAATTTTCAGTGTTTTATAAAAGTTATTTTTTATCATTATTCTCATGTTAAAGATTTAAGACATTTGAGATCTTTTAATGATTCTAATTAGAGAAGGTCAAGAAATTATCACACATTTAGTAATTTTAGATGACAATTCGCACAAAGTGCAGCCCATGTTTTCTTTCATCCCCTACACTGTACTTGTATAAATCAATATCTCAAATTCTTTCACTTATGGCACAAATGTGTTTATGAGTATATATTTCACCATCCAATGAATGACATATTATTCTTTAACATCCATTGATAATAATAAAGCTACACTTCATTTAAAGAAAGCATTACATTTTATCAATCAGTTCTTAAAGTATTTTTAAGAAATACTTTTTAAGTACTTAAGAACTAAATATTTACAGCATTCACATTTCTGGGGTAAAGAAAAACCTCTTCTGTGAAAGATTTTTTACAAAAAATATTTTTCACTTAAGAGCATATGTAGAATTTTCTATGAAAATGTCCAATAGAATGAAGGTGTCTAAGGAAGAGATAAATGTGAAGTTCGTATATAATGAAATACCATAGCATAATATAATCGAATATTTCGGGTCTTGACTGCATCTTAGCTTCATTAAATATTTCATAGGAAATGATTGATCACCATGCTTAAGAAGTTTTGAAGTCCAAAAGATCATTCATTTCTTTTCATAGTCTTCCTTAAATATTTTTCTTATCGACAGAAGCTCAGGCATATGCACCGAAGATATATGAGGAAAAACGCATTTTACTAAAGTATCACATACTATTATTTTTTAAAGTATCCAAAGAATGTCTTCTACATTAAAATAGTTTTCTTTTGCTTGAACATTTTTTATTAGCTTTATTGCATGACTCTTTTGTGTATAAGTCGTACAACTCATTACTCATTTTTTATTCTGTCTAAAACAGTTTTTCAATTATGTCATTTAATTGAGAAGTTATCAGTTGTATTATAGAATTTTTAATTTCTAGACCAAAGGTGCTTTGTTCCTGAAGAATTATTGTTTCCGTTTTGCGAAATTGCGTCGAAACACTCTGAATGTGCGTTTCACTTTTCAAATTTTGCAACCAAATATTATCGCCCTGTATTATATTTGAAGAAATTAAGTAATAAAGAATCTGCATAAATGTATGAATGTTTCTCACATTGTGATTAAACCATGGTATCTAGAGCCATCAAATTTGAATGACTTAATCTTACTGCGAATATAGGCATCTGGAAACAAAATTTGAGCTTTTCATATTTTGTAAAGCTTTAACGAATTTTTGATCAACAAACTCCAGGATTTCGAAGCGAGCAATGACAACGTTGTACAGAAAAAAAAAACATTTTTATGTCCAGCGCGTGAGACTGTGTATCGGAAATTCTAAAGATATGTTTAATTTAAAATTATTTTGCGATATTGCTCTCGAACTGAAATTTATGGTTTAAGTGCAAACAACATGATACTTAATAAATAAATGTAACACACGAAATGCTAAAAAAACGTCCCTTTGGACGTAATTTAAAATCTGAAACCCTTCGTATTTTCTTTTTTAATTACAATTTTATTCCATATCTTTCATTGAAAAATACTAAACTTACGTTATATTAAAATTTAATTTTTTGAATTATATATTTCTAAAACAAAATAAATTGCAGGCAAATTCAGATTTCTGTTTCAGTGTAACGTAACATCAGACTTCAATTAAATATAACTAACATCCTGTAGAGAGTTATGGCTTTTTTCTCTTATTTCTTCCCGGGATCGACTATGGCCCCCGATGCGCTGGCTAAGATCTTCAGGCTTCACCCCAATGTGGAAATAGCCAGATTTTAGGTCTAACGTTGCCATGAATTTGATAGATGTAAATTTTGGAATAATTTTTTCAATTATTAGGAAGAGATAGAAAAGATTCTTAGTTATGCTATTATGTTTTCTGTAGTAAACGGCGAATCGTTATGCTTTGTGCTTGGTAAATGGAATTTTTTTTTCTACAAAGCATTACCAGGCTAGCATAAGGACTAGTGATAGGCATTAAAATTTTACTTTTTGCTACATGGTCATCAATTAATTTCTCTTTAATTTTATCATAAGGATAATGTTTAGGAACTAGCTGGGGCCGCGATGCCTGCATCTATCGGATGACTTACATTATGAGCGTAGCCTGGACGCACGTCAGATAAACTTGAAATATCACTTTCCAGTCCTTGTAACTTCTGTTATTTCTCCGTCTTGAAATGCTCTAGATCGCTTTCTGGTGGCTGCGTTCCATCTTCTTCATCTGCAGCTGTAAAGTGGAATCTTAAAAGTTAAGATGAGCCCCTACCACCTTCAAACAATCTACCTTTAAAATTACGTCAGCCTGAATATTTCTCACCACAAAGAATATAACTTTTATTTGTTTATTCTTCACTTGTGCATGCAATTTAACCTCACTGATGCACGTACACTTCTTGCCCTAGGCAGCAATAACTTCTGCTCCTCCTAAATTAAAGAATCTATATTTTCTAAATATTTTTGAAAAAAAAATGCTTCTAGTTTCTAAGAAATGGTACATTGTTCCCAGGTATCGATCCGTGCTTCTGCAGACATTATTTAGTCATACCTGCACAACTGCGGCTCCAAACGCTTTATTATGATGGTATTTAATTGAACATTTGAGATATTTTCTTAATTCTGAGGTAACTGTATTCTCTTCAGCTTCATTCTTAGCTTACAATTTCCCCCTGTTTTTTCTTTTGCCCTTCTTTTTGGCTACCGCTACTCACTATTGAATCTTTTCTACTTTTATCCAATGTCTCTTCTGTCCAAACTGTGGCCTTCGCTGCAGCGTTGGTCTAAAACTTTGCCCATTTGGCGTTTTTCCATACCCTGTAACGCCGTTTTTCGGTCGACTTTTTAACTTAGTTGTTAATTTAAATATGCATTCTAAAGTGGATGGATTAAAAACTAAAACTAGACCCAGCGGCACAAACAGTCCGTAGAGGGCCATGGCCTACAGTGCTCTGATATCTGCTTTCTAGACTATGGGCTCTGGGAGGCTTGTGGATCTTTGCCTGGAGGTCAGCTTTTCTCAGGGCCCACGGTGTTTCGTCCCCAAGCGAACTTGGTACTCATTTTAGCAACCCCCACAAGGGATGAAAGCCTGGGTCAACCTTGCACAGCCCAAGGCTCGAACCCCAGACCTGTGGTGCTGCTGCGCGACGCACGACTGTGCCACCAGGCCACACAAAAGTGATGGATTACGGAGTTAAAAACTTGAATTTGTGGGAATAACCTCAGCAGAATAACTCGAATAAGTTCTTCATCCGGTCTCTGGCCTTGCAGCAAATTAAAAATTCAGATTTTCCATAAGATAAAATCTGTCAAGTTTCAACTTTAAATTAAAGTTTATCAAATAGCTCCGATTCGAGCTGGTTCCTATATTTCACAATAGGGAGCACTTTAATACAGCAGTTTAAAAATTTTCAAATGTGTACGTATCGCTTGCTGGATCGCCTAACACAAATTTTAAAGTGCACTTCTACCATGTGGAGGCCTGGCCTCTAAGTGTAGCAGTGGCGAGAATAGTGTTTTATGCCTCTGGTACTAGATAGAGAAATTTGTGAATTCAATTGTTCAAGATAGTTCATGAAAGCTTTTTCCGATTAGAAGTGACAACTGGTTTTATAGCATCCCTTATGGTGTCGATAATAATTCCAAGAATTTGCAAGATTGAGGGGGGCCGAAGTAAATCTTAAAGTTTCTGGGGACATGGTTCTTTTCAAAGTCTGGGCTCCGATGTAGAGATGGTTTACTTAGGAAGCATAAACTAGGCTCAAATTTAACTATGGCGAATCATCGACATACACCCATGTTCATAAATTAAGGATAATTCGGAGTTACGCGGAAATCGAACTCTAAAATAAATATATCACCTGTAAAATCACTACACACATCTTCAAGAATCCTATGCAAATTTCAGGAATTAACCAGATGACATCGATGGTACGTCACAATGTAATTTTAAATATTAGCTGAAGTACAAAACATTTGGTACAAATTTTAAAGGAATCACGAGCAAATTATTTTGTCTCTCTCAATTAAATTACTGAAATAAATAACGATTTGAATTAGCTAGAAATTTATAAGGAATAGTTAGAAACTTTACGAAAAAAGTAATATAAAAAGTAAAATGTTCCTCATAGGCTTTTATAATAACTGAAATTATAGCCACAAGTAATGAGAAAACATCTTATGGAATGAAGGGTTTAACGAATAATTTAACTAGCGAAATTACTCCATTGAAATTTCACCTAATTAAGTAAATATCTAGTAAATTTTACTTCACTCTTTTTGTCTAGACAAATTCTTTATGAAATATTTGTTAAATCATTTGATAAATATTTAGGGAAAGCAATAAATTTTAACCGCAGTATTAACTGCGAGTTACAGTTTGCCTCTGTCTAGCTAATAATTAGTTTAATATCCAAACCATGTTCCAGTTACCTTTCATCTAATGCAATTTACGTATACATTAAACTAACGTATTTTAGATCTAAATACCTTTTACAGTCCAAATCGAAGAAAAAGAGAAAAAGTGAAGATCAAATCAGAGTTCATAAATTAAAAAAAATAATCTACTCATACAATAATTTTTTGTTTACTATACAAAAGCATAACTTCATTCTTTCCTCCTTCACAAATCGGCTGTATTTTAAACCGCTCATATTTCGCAGCATTTTAATGTTATCTAATCATACATTTTATTAATTATAATGTATAAATTACTGAATTTTAGCTCTATGAAGATTTGGTAGAATACAGAAATAATTTTATTGCATTAATTCGGAAAAAATGTTTTGTTTATTTAGTAGATGGCTCTACATTTCTGAAGACAATGTATAAGTAAGAAACAGTTTACATATAATCAGACCTCATGTACATAAATTTAATTGTTTGAAAGTATTCTACAATAAGGATAATTTGATACAGCAAGGTAATTCTACAATTATTTGAGTACTGCATCTTAAGATAAAATTAAGTTCTATTTTTAATCCAAAATTGAAGCTAATTATTAACAGACAATTTAGCTCAACTTTTTAAATAATTAAATCAGTCCGGATACTCAATTCATAAATGAGTTACGGAAACTCATTTATGAATTCCATACTTATCTAATATACAAAATGAGAACAGATTTTCAGAAATGTATTTCGGAGGAAGATATTCCTCTAGATAAATATAAAAAGTTGAAATTTTAATACAAATTTATGCCGTTTAAATTTATGCCATAAAAAGAGTCATCCAAAATTTTAATTCATTAATGTATAATGTAATGAATATATTCTAAATGTTAATTAAAGTTTCGGAGTAAGTTCCGAAATCGGTGAGATGTTCCATTTTATTTAATAAAAAGAACCAAACTAAACTTTAAGTTAGTTAAATTTAAATGCTGAGACAAAAAACAGTTATATGTGTTTCAAGAACCCTTCTCCAAGTACTTCTTGCTTAAAACCCATAGAATGTACCTAAAGTTAGCACCAATCCAACATTGACTTTGTGTAATTTTATCATGTCATAATATCTTCAATGATAGTTTTAATTTACTGATATTAATACTTGATACAAAACGACATGTGATAATTTAATTGCTCAAATCTTTGATCGAATTACTTGGATAAGAATTAAGAATACGATGTAGTGCCTTCCAATTAAGATAGTGGTTAGCTAAGCTGATTGTCGTACCGTAGGGCCCGGGTTTGAATACCGGAGAAGGCATGGATGTCTATAAACGTATAGTGTTTGTATGGCATGGGGTCTCTTCAAGTATGCGGCGAGCCGAACGTCTTCTCAAGAGGTTGGTCATAGGGAAAG
>KK112590.1:282098-301007 GCA_000611955.2 Stegodyphus mimosarum
GAAAGAGGAGTGGGAGACTTTCGAATCCTTCTCCTGCATCAAAATTGGGGCCGAAACTGAGCAAAGTCGCACTGTCACCTACATGATCCTGAAGGCTCTTGCCAACGATAGACCCAGTCTTGCACTTCTTACCACGAAGATTTTGTGGGCTTATTCTGATGTTACTGTCAGACAAGTGAGATAAGTCACAACAACACAACATATGATGCAGTTGGTGAATTTGATGTAATTCATATTCTTCATGTTACATGTTATGAGGAAGCGTCATTGATTCCCTTATACAGTCTTTGCATACTATACAATATATATCCCTTGTACAGTCTTTGCATACTATACTTTCCGCACAATTTAATATTTACGCCTGTTTCGCCATTAGATTTAAGTACATCTACGCTTTCTTATCATTTCCTTATATTGTTTTTCTAGAGCAGCAGAGGATAGAAAAGTAGACAGTATACATTTCATAGATTTCAGAACGCTACCGTAAATTCTTTTTAAACATTCTTCTGGCACTAGTTAGAAGCTTTCTAACAATTTCATTAACTGAAAATTCGTTTGATTTAGTTTGTCTGATGATGGCGTATTACTGAAGTGTTATCTCTTCCAAGGGAAGAAAGTCTTTCTGGAGAACTTTTCTTGGAGTGAACCCACGTAGCGCATTAAGAAAACCAGATAATATGGTTTACTAATAAATACCTAATTTCCTTGTGCATTCCTCCATTTTAACTTCCTTGTGCGAAACAAAAAGGAAGTATTGTAATTTCGGGTACAATATTTCAAGGAAAATATCCATTTTGACCGCTTTTGAATGCAAGTTAACGATGTTCTTGTGTGACATCTGTAGGTAAGGACATTGGTAGAGGGTTGGTGCCCACGTCCTCCGTCGCATGTCGCATGTAGGTAAGGACAGAATAAGGAACTCCCATCTCCACCCCACCCGAAAAAAATTAAACTGATATAAAATGGATTCTGAAGAGATTTTTTTCGTGGCAACCTGTATGTAAGTTTGTACGCACGTATGTATGTATGTATATCGCATAACTCAAAAACGAGTAGCCTCAGAAAATTGAACTTTTATATATAGGACAGTTATAACCTGTGCACCTCCTATTTTGGTAACAATCGGCCGCACCAAAAGTATATAAATATATTACGTATATATATATATATATATATAATATATACCCACTCTGTCACTCGGCTCAGTGAGCTCAGTTTGTTTATTCTTATATGTTTGTAAATTGCGCAGTTTTTTCCTTTAAAAATGATTGAATTATGTTGTTCTTATCTTCCGGTTACGTTTTTATGCCTTTAGTTTACCTGCATTCAATATCCGTAGAATTATCAACAATTTAAAAGTTGTTTAAGTGCGGTTAATCCTATTTTTTTCAATGGCAGTCGTATTTGTTTCCATTTCAAATTTAACAGAACAGTGGATTTTTTGCCAATCTAGAGAAACTAAGCTTCGTAACAACAAATTAACGTCTTCTTTTGCTCTTGTGATTTAAATTATGCTTAACCCATTTTGGAATTATTATTTAAGTAATTAAATTATCCTATATATTCACTCAGCATAGCGTCCACAACAAATTAAGTCAGTTTCTTAGTCTTCAATGTTTTTTTCTCGACCAAAAGTAAACTTTCAGTTTCGTGCGCGGAAAAATCTGCCGAATTGTTTGCTTTTGCGGCTGAACGAACTGCTTGTTTTTGCACAGAAACTGTAATTTTAATTGTAAAAAAATGTAATTGTTCTAACTGTATTTAGTGTTTTACGTTTTTCTATATCTTTCAATTTTTAATATAGATATTTTATGTTTTTATTTAAGTTTTTTGCCTCGTCGCGAAGTGAAAACTGAATTAATTGAATGACAAATATATCTCTAATGAAACTCGAGAAAATAATTAAAATGAAAGGCAGGAAAAAATGCGTATATATTAATATTCCATACAAAGAAGTCATATGATATACACATCAGATTTTTTAACTTAATTTATCGTTCGCAAATCGGAAGGTGAAAAATATGCGAGTAGCTTAATTTCTGAAAAACGCAGAATTGACTAATAAAAATTAGTCATACAGAAATTAATGGTAACTATCAAAATATTAGTTATTTAAAAGAAACCTATATACCAATAATAACAGATAGTGTACCATTACAGTATCTGACAGTTGTCTGACAGTAATTGAGCGGGATAGGTTTCGCAGAGTGCAATGTGACCGGCCCAATTACTTTGTAAAGCCCCAGGAGCCTAGGATTGAGTTTTCATCGCCGTTCCTAAGGGAGGCATCGTACGAAAGAAGGGGAAAGAGGGCCAATAAAAGACGTGTATTTAGATAGATCGAACACATCAGCAGTCGGGGAGACTACAATGAGCTGAAATGTAAATAAAAGAAGTCATATGAAATCACATGTTTGGAAAGTTTCTTAAATGTGAGAACACGTGCCTTGTCAGGGAGCTTAACGAAACATGTGTGCAAAATATATTTCAAATAATAAATACAAGGAAAAAAAATGAGTGAAATGCTAATACCAAAAGGCAAATACAAATTAAATGCACTGAATAAAAGTAAAAATAATTAAAGGAATACACTTTGCTAATAAATTAGCCCTCTCAGATAAAAACTATTTGCAACAGTGGAAATGGAAAATTATGCGAATATTTTTAAAATTTTCAAAACTTTGTGCTAAAATGTTAAAGGAAAAAACACGGGAGGTTGTACCATTACATATTTTTAGAGTTACCGCATTCCCATGGAATCGAATTCAGATCCAACTACTAGAGTTCGGGTTCCTTACCGGTAAGTCTCGGGCCCCCGCTGGTTGACTTTTTTCTCAGAAAATACATATATGTCTGCAATAAACTATTCAACAATACTACACTCCGGAGGGAAATTTCTATGAAACCTCTATGTATTATACTGAATTATGGATGCTTTGTTCAGTGAATAACAAGCTATGCATTTATTTAAGTTGTAGTAAAGCTAAATGCTTTCAATTCCTTTTACTCGTATTCTACTTATCCAGTTCTCTCCACTCCAAATAGCCAGTTAAATTTGAACTGGTTAATTTATTTAAACATCTGAACTGTTTTCAAAATTCAACAGGCTTACTACAGTATTTAAATATGTATATTAATTTATGTAATTAAATATTAGATTCCTTTCGATTTAAGTGGTAGGTTTTAATATTGTAGAAGAGGAAATATTCTGAATAAAAATTATTTTATAATTAACATTGAAAACTAAGAAGCATATTGATTCCCTAAATGGGTTCTAAGTTATATATAATAAACTATCTAATTTATTTAAACACTGCCTCAGGTTCTAAATTATTCACTTTGAATTTAAACCGCACCCTAATTTTAAATCTTAAAATTTTGAATAAATAGTACGCGTTAAATCCAAAGCAACCAAATTAGGAAAATTAAAAATAGGAAAAGCTCTTCTCATTAAAAGGACTGTGAAAAAGCATCTCCACCTTCTCCAGCGTATAATGACTCTAACTCGCGGTAATGAACATAAATACATACTGCCTTTCACATATTATTTGGTGTCATACTGCATCTCCCTCACTGCATTTCTCTTTACCATATTCTCTCCAATCCTTTGCCCCTTGGCATAGCCTGTCTTTTTCCAATTGCGCATCAAGTACACTACTGGCCACCGTAAATGCAACACCCTGAAGGAAGCATGCAAAACACATGAAATTTACAACATGCATTAGCGGAGGTGAAATATGCAAATGATTAGAATTTCAGCGCAGACGCTCATCACGCGCGCCTGTGGCGCAACTTCAAAGCGCTATTTAAGGCTTGGAGTTTTCAACGATTTCAAGTTCGGTAATTGTGTTTTTCTTGTGGTTTTTTCAAAAAAAAAAAGATCAATTATGCCTCGTAGCAAATAGCCATCATCGTTTCATCATGTATCCGAGTTCGAGAGAGGAAGGATACTGGCCTACCGAGAGTGTGGATTATGTTTCAGAGAAATCTGGTAATCGTGTTGGATGAAACCAAACAACCGTAATGCGGATATGTGACCGTTGGATGCAAGAGGGTACGACGGAGCGACGTGTTCGATCGTATCCACCTTAGTGCACCACTTCCCGTGTTGACAGCAACATTGTGCGTATGGCACTCACGGATCGCTCAGTCACATTACGAACCATAGCACAGCGCATTCAGTCTATAACGCATCATCCAGTGTCTGCGCGTACCATTCGACGCAGTTTGCAGCAGAGTGGTCTATCCGCAAGGCGTCCATCGCTTCGTCTACTCTTGACGCAAAACCAGAGACGCCTCCGCCGCCAATGGTGCGATGAAAGAAGGATGTGGACGGCAGAATGGAATGAATTTGTCTTTACTGACCAGTCACGCTTCTGTCTGCTGCACCACGATGGTCGGATTCGAGTCTGGAGACACCGTGGAGAGAGGATGCTGAACAGCTGCGTTATGCATCGCCACACAGGTCCTGCACCGGGTAGTATGATATGTGGCGGTATTGGATATCACTCTCGCACTCCTCTAGTACGCATTGCTGGTACTTTAACACTAGAAGCGCCGTTGGGGTCATATTGACCCTTTTTTCAAATTTTCTGCGTTTTTTTTAACATACAGTTGAGCTTCGAAGTTGATATTTTTGTTTACTCTTTCTAAAATGTCTCCAAGTATACTATGCCAATTTTTCATATTTCTACGTTAATTATTTAAATAAATAATCGCAGATATACCTAAAACAGCCAAATGGTGTCATTTTGACCCTCATAAGAAAAACGACATATTTTTAAGCGAATGTCCGTTTTCGAATTACTGATGCCACGTTTTCGTTTTCTGCGCATGGGGAAACACGCAGCTCTTATCGCAATGACTCAAAGGAGAAAAATAAACTCCAGAACGGAGCATATTCTCTCTCCACTGCAATGCTGAGAGGGAGAGGATTTAGTACACAAGAGTGCCTTGCCCTCCTTGAATAGTTGGAATCAGATATAAGTGATGATGATGGCATTGATGAAGATTTTAACGTTGATGTGAACTTACAGAATGCGTTACTCTCTGAAAGCAGTGATAGTGATGTCGAGGACAATTCTTTAAATGTGATCCCTAAGCGGAAAGCCGGAAGCTCATGTGGACGTGGACGTGGACGTGGTTGTGGTCAAGAACGAGGCAACAGCGTTGCTGGCAGCAGTAATGAGAAGTATACCTCATGCAGCGGTATTCTCTGGACTCCTATGAACCTTATCAGCACCGCTTCCACTTCAGATCGCACGCCAGCTCGAAATATTTAACCAGTGCAAGTGGACCAACGTCGTCTGCTCGTCGTAATATAGGAACAAATACTCCTTCAGCGTAGTGTTTGATGGTGAGTGAATCAATGGTGAAACACATTCCATCATGTACAGTTGTTGAGGCACGACGCCAACTTAGAGATGATAGTAACTGGCATGTTACTCTGGAAGAACGTGGTGCCTTTTTTGCCCTCCTGTATGCCCGTGGAGCACTAGACCATTCAAAACTTTGAGCAGATGATTTGTGGAGCAAGAATCGGGGACCACCTGTGTTCAAAGAAACTATGTCACGCAATCGGTTCCGCGAAATAATGCGGTATCTCAGATTCGATGTCCGAAGCACCAGAGATGATCGTCTCGCCACTAACAAATTTGCTCTCGCTTCTGAAACCTGGTACAAGCTAATGGAAAACTGTTATTTATGCTATAATCCTGGACCAGAAATAACAGTTGACGAACAATTGTTGCCTTGGCGGCTGGTAATAAGCACTGTGGGACTGCAGCACCCCCTGTTTCCAATTATTATTATTTTTAATATTTAATATAATGAGCCCTTTTGTCTTTAATTCTTTCTTTATACTTCTACAATATATAATCCTTAAACTTAATGTCAGTAGTCATCCTCCAGTTTATGAAAAAGGTGCGAAAGTTTTTGTATGGAACTACGCTTCACAAGGCTGTTCTGCGCAAGCGCGCACAGAAAGCAGCACTCGAACCAGGGAGATAAAACAGCACTCTCTTACAGTGCCGGAATTCTGGAAACGTGATTATTTCTTACTCCGCGTATTGGCTTTTCTGCGCATGAGCTCTTAGGAAGCAGCGTACGAGGCTGAGACGGAGAGAGCACTGTCGCTTTTACAGTGCAGAATCTGGAGTATCGTAGGGAGCTGTTTCCTTTTTTTTACTCCGCGTGTGCTGTGCTTAAAAATCATACACCATATTCTTGGTTAGATTATTTTTCAGCTATTCTATTTGATTCATTTTTTTTCGCTTCTTTTATTTTACAGAAAACTTTAACCATGTCCTTGCATCCTCAAGTAATAAATTCTGTGACTGTAAGTGAACTTCAAGAGCTTTCGTTTTCATGCGCTTGCAATGCTTTCAATATAGAAAAATTTCCTCAGTTGTCATCCAGAGATCAAGGAGAAAATTATTGATCTCTAGGCGCAAATTACAAGAAGAATGGATTTCATTTTTAAATGAATATGTAAAGCTTGAACTGTGACAATTTAAGTTAAAGTAATTAAGAAATATTTAATTTTTCTTTTGCAAAATTTCATGGAAGTTTCAAAATAAATTTTCTTTTTATACATGTTTGTTTCCCTTTACACAGGTTTAAAAAAAAGGTTAATTTTTTTTGGAACAGCACCCCCACTAATTTTAGCTACGAGCCGCCACTGCTTGTGAATCAATATGTAGATTTATCCAGTACATGGCGGATAAACCGGACAAGTTTGGCATCAAATTCTGGCTAGCAACTGATGTAAAATCCAAATATGTTTGAATGGTTATCCTTATCTGGGCAAGGATGCAGAACGACCAACTAATTTACAACTTGGGGAAAGTGTAAGTGTCAGATTACTGCAACCACATCTCAACTCCGGACTCAATGTCACAACTGACAATTTTTTTACTTCTGTGAAACTTGCAGATGAACTTTCTGCGAAAAAACCACAATTGTGGGGACGATGCGTCTGAATAAGCGAGAATTACCCCTATTGCTCGTGACACTTCTTCTGCACGATATTCATATTTTGCACTAAAAAATGAAGACAAAACACTCACAAAATATAGGTGCAAGAGCAAAACGAATGTCGTGATTCTGAGCACGATGCACAGTAATGTGTTTGTTGACGACAGGATAAAGAAAAAACCGAACACTGTCACTTACTACAACAGTACAAAATGTGGCGTTGATGTCGCACATCAGATGCTGAGGAAATATAGTACAAGTAGTGGAAGTCGCAGGTGGCCTGTACATGTTTTTTACAACGTCCTTGTCATTGCTGCATTCAATGCTTGGATTATATTCAAAGAATCCTTGGGCACCTCTATTTCACCTCGAGAATTTATTCTTGCACTCGTGGAAGAACTACGAGTTGGTGCACTACGCAAAAAATGCCTCCCGATTGCTCAAATACAGACACTTAAACGATTGATATGTGCATTTCAAGTTGCAAAGGACAAAACAAGACTGTTGTCAGCTGCGATGGATGCCAGAAACCAATTTGTGGTAAATGTGTTGCTGTCACTGTCAAACGTTCCTGTTGTATCACCTGCGGTAATGTATAACAAACTTTGGAAAACATTGTCTGTTTATTCCCAATTTATGCGTTTTTTGTAATTTTTTACTTATGTTCTATTTTCCACTTTTGCATTTGTATCTTTTGTTTGTTTTTTCTTAGATTTTGTTTTTGTTTTTGTAATCTTACATTGAAAGGTATTGTGTGCTAATTTGCACTAATTGCACGAAAAAAAATTTCTAAAATATAAAAAATAAATAAAAACCTCTAAAAACTCTTTTATGTGGTCATTTCAATCATTTACTGTGTTTCTATATACATTTCTTATGAGGGTCAGATTGACCCCCAATGGCGGTTTACGGTTAGTTTGAAATTCGGCTGTTCTAGTGTTAAACAGCCAGCGCTACATCTCTGAGGTGTTGGAGCCAGTTGTCCTTCCTTACCTTCAGGGCTTGCCCACAGCCATATTTCAACAGGATAATGCGCGACCACACGTGGCACGCATTATCCAAGGGTTCTTCGTCAATCGCCAGATTGAATTGCTTCCCTGGCCGGCTCCCTCTACGGATCTTTCGCCGATAGAAAACATGTGGTCCATGGTCGCTGAATGATTCACACAGATTACATTCCTAGCTGCCACACCAGATCAACTTTGGCAACGTGTCGAAGCTGCTTGGTCTGCTGTACCCGAAGAACACATCCAAAGTCTCTCTGAATCAATGCCAAGACGTGTGGCAGCAGTGATCTCCAACAATGGCGTCTACTCTGGCTACTGATTCTAGAAGAAACCACACTTCACAGAAGTCTATAAATTTAATCATTTCATACTTGGTCAACATGTTATCTACTAAATAATTTTTGTTGTGATAGCTCTTGTTTTTCTTGGTGTTGCAATTTGGGTGGCCAGCAGGGTATATTTATTAACTCTTCCTCCGAATAAGCCCATAATTCTTATGGCTTAGCTCTCAGGCATACATATTCCTACAATGTTAAATGCTTGCATTTAAGATATTAATACATTTAATCTAAATGAATATACACCTTGCACAAAACAATGGAACAGTTCTATATCTCCCGTCGTACTGGACTGATTGACAATATTTAACTTGCATTTTCATGTGCCGAAAATGCGACTTAGGTTATATATTAGATTTATATACAGCATTGTTCTAACATAAGTATTTTGACACAAAATTGGGCTTTTCCTTAAATACCATACTTATTTTTCTTTCTGTATTTCGATTCTACAACTCAAATTATTCAAAATACAATGTTTTGTAAAAATCGCACGAGTAGTGTTTATAAAAGTAGCTCTAAAATTTTAGCTCCTCAGAGTTAATTGAATTTGGTGTATATACGTATATTAATATCTATTTTTATAAAGTTTACTTGATTTCGTCTTTAACAGTTCCAAATTTAGGCCCAGTACAAATAAAATTCGCAGCTGTTTTCTGGTTTGTTTTTAAAATTTGTATTTTTCAGTATATTTTTAAAAAATTAAAAAAAATTTAAATGTAAATTATAAAATTTTTCTCATCATGTAAAAGTTGGCGTTTAAAATATATTTCTAGGCTGAACTGGAATTTCCAATATTTGTACCGTTTTGAAATTTGCAATATTTTTGTTATGAGCGATAATAACACCAGATATGTTGTTAAAATATATATACATTTATATACATTTTGTTAAAATTTGTTGGAAAGAATGAACGATGCACCTTTTTTTCCGCTCATGCACAGTGAAAGGGCAAGGAAAATTAGTTACCATAATTTCGCCAAGTTTGCACCATTTTTGGCGCAAACTGAAAACAAATGCGTCAACACAAAGTTTAAAATTCCTGAGTAAGTCTCTTACCAAATTTTAATATTTATGCATACTTTAAGCCGTATAATTGAAATATGGAAACAAATCAGTAAGTTATTTCTGAGTGCCCCAGATTTTGTGTCAAAATAATTGTGTTTCGCGCTTTCGAGACGTAAAATACGCAAGTTAAATAGCTTTAATTAGCATAGTATTATGGGAACTGTCCCACGTTTTGAGGGTGCATGATGTACATGAAATATATCTAATTGATCTGAAATAAGTACAAAATCTGAAATAAGTACATGAAAATAGTTATTAATTAAAATACACAGAGACCTACTGTTGTTTGTGTATTCTGAGATTCTATGATTAGCATAAGATATTCTTTTTTAAAAAAATATATTAAATGAAAGTGTTAGAGTAAATTTTCTTTTCCATTAATGGAAGACTTTCATATTCTAATTTTTTTCTCCAGTATACAGGTTAAGTGTATCAATAAATTTACAGCAAAAATCTAACAGTATACGTTTAAAGCTCTTTATTTTACGTCATTTAAAGTTAATAGCTTATTAAACAAAAATTTGAGCTTTTTAATTTATGGAAATTATTATTATTGTTTTTAAACAAATGCCCGTCCATTGACTATCAGGGCATTAGACGACGAGCTTCCCAGTATTTTTTTATGCAAATCATCTAGTGGGGAATACACATTTAGACTAGCAGCAGTCATGTCTTCTACGGAATCATACAGAACATATTCAGGTAAGTTAGTTTCAAAAGAAACAGATAGCCAACAAGACAGTCATGTCAAGTCAGAATTCTAAGGTCAGATACAGAGGTGGCACAGTATGAGTCCGAGACATTGGTGAGTAGCACAAAGCGCAGTCCGGTGCCTAGTACCAGCAGCGTTGAAAGCCATACGACAAAAAAGTTGCTTGAAAATTCTCATTGTTTTTAATTTAACAGAGTAGAGTGAAAAATCTCTGTAAAATTTTTGGAGAATGTAAATTTCCTGTTTTGGCCGAAAGTTCCACTATATCTTTTCCATTCTCGTTTTAATTTATGAAAATAAAAGTTTCTTTTTTCCCCTTTTAGTATAAAAAATGCATTCTTAGTGTTAAATGAAGAACAGCTAATTTGTCACCTTCCGATTTGTTTTATTTTCATTGAAAAAGATTAGATTGTGCGTTTAGGTGGATAACAATAATTTCATTGTTTAGATTTGTCAATTTGTTTTTTCATTTACGCAAATGAAATATACAGTTGAAAGCTGAGAGCAGAGTCCGAACACACGTGCGGCGTTTGGTGGTAGTAGACCCACGTCTCGACCTCTGTACCGATTCATCTTATGCTCCAACGCACTTCGAAAGTTTTTCGCAGACGTCAACTTGTAGCTCTTTTGAGTTCTGGAGGGAAATGCTGTGGCCCTACCTTGCAGATATTTTGCGAAACTTAAGCACGTCACGAATAATATATTGCTGCGTTATACGGGTTCGTGGATTTGAGAGTATCCGATGAAAACACGACGCAGAACAATAAAAAGCACAATTTATTTACAAGAATCACTATTTACAGCACAGTTCCAAAATTACCTTTAAAAGCGTCGAAAATCTACAATACATACGCTGAAACAATCAGCAATACAGCTTCAGGCTGTAACTGTAGAGGTAGCTTCACGGCAACACTAAACTTATAATAAACACCGTGGAACAATCACCAATACACTGTCAAGCTCTACTGTAAAGGTAGCTTAACGGCAAAGCACTATCTCGATCGCTTTCCGTTCACAAAACTCTCGCGTAGCTTAGCACTCACAGCAAGCAGCTATTCTCACAATGCCGGCATTCTAGAAGCTTCCCGATTGGACCATGGGATATCGCCGATTTGGTTGCCAAATGGGCGATAAAGTCGTCAATCTGGCAACCCTCACATACACTATTTTATTGCAACCCTAGTGCTATGGCGGAAAGCTTACATACAGGCGCAACCGCCGAATTTTTCGCAACAATATAATATTCTGCGCCAAGACTTAATGCTCAGATTTGTGGCTATTTTATATATCGTCACACGGCTATTGTCCATGACGGTGGCTTCAGCTATGCAGTAGACACTGGTGTGACAACGCGGTGTTGTTGTAGTGATAAACATACCTCACCACAATGGACTTTAATTTGCAAATGGATTTCACCTTCACTATTCACTATCCGGAAAACTTATCACAGAACGTTCTTCTCCATTGGTGCATGTCGCAAGCGGGACAGCCAATTTAAACTCGTTTCACTTCTGCGCTGTGCTACCACCTGTTGGGCATTCTTTAAAGCACTGATAACTGTAGTGAAAAATTACATAACAATGGCGCTGGAAATGAAATTTTTATTACGGTTTTAATGTTTACATTTGGCTCCTTTCCGTAATCAGAAAATGAAAGCGACTACTGATCACATTAAATTGAAATTTGTGTCAGAAAACAGAGCTGTAGCTCAAATTTTCATGTTATTGTGATAGTGTAATATAATGGTATGAAGCATATCTAATTTAATGCAACATTTCACAATTCTGTTTACTTGATAAATGTTCAAGTGAATTTGAAATATCTTATATGAACGATGGTTCTTATGACTGAAATTTGAGGCAGTTTAATATACTCTAACAGTTACACACATGCATTTATACCTTTTATTACTAAATGTAAATATGTGACAAATTTTCAGCACCTCAATTAAACCTCAAAAGACTTTACATTTGAACAAGAAATTTAATTGTTTCCATCTAAACAAAAAATTTTATTTTCCACAGCCATCCTACCGTATTCTTTTACCGATCCAATATTGTCAGAAGATATCTCCATTATTTACTGCTCATTAAATCGAGTATGACGTGCAAAGAAATTATTATCAGTAATTTCTTGTTAATATATTTGTATATTACATGATTTCCGTTCACTGTTTCACTGTTCTTTTCTAAAGAACTCAAAAATTCTAATTTTAGTTTTATATTCATTCAAAAGAAACGTTGCTTGAATAATAATCAAAGGGACTCAATGGTATGATAATCAAAGTGACCCAATGCTCCGCAACACTTTAACTGCTAAGAAATACAAACAATATATGTACTATTTTTAAAATATCGAATTCTATGATCCATCAGAGTGAAGAAATGTTTCTTGAATAATACTCATAGCCGATATTTCATGTTCTATAAATTTAACCCATTTGCTATCTTTTCCTGGTTTTCAACATTTTCATCCGCATTTTTAGCCCGGAGCGACTTGCTACTTTCAACATTTTGAAGCCTATAAGCGACAGAATATATTTCATAAAAAGTAAATAACGAGGAATGGTAGAAAATTTCAATAAGAATTATATATTGAAATTTTTTAGACTTTTATAAATCATGGCGTTTTGTGTGTATTGAACGAAATATAAAAATAGAATTCTAACTTTTTCCGCTGGAGTAGAATTTCTTTTATCAAACGATGTGTAAGTTGGGAAAGATTAATGTTCTCATTTTTGCCAAAAGGAAAATGATGTTACATGACTTAGTTTATAATAGCTGCAAATCTTTACACCATGTGCGACTGATTTTCGAAATGTTATGCGGCTTAATGTTTGACTAATAATTTTCGAAACATTATACGGCTTAACGTATAGACGGCTTAATGTGTGACAACTGCTCATCTCATTATAGATGTAATGTTCGAAATAAAATAAGTTAGAAAAGCTGAATTATTTACTAGTCAGTTTAATATTCCTTGGTCCCATCCTGTGAATCCATCACATTAATAATTAATGTAATACAGGCTATTAATAATTAATGAAATACAGGAAAATAAAGTTTATGAATGAATGGTGTGGTTTTAAAAATTAATAACAAATCGATGTATTACTTTATATGGGCAAACCTTACAGCACAAGCATCGGCAACTGTCCAAGATTTTGATGCATCAATCACAATCATTCAATACGTGCACCCTTGATCACTTAACACACATGTACACGATAATCATAGTCTTGTAGTCCATACTCGGTGTAGCATGTCCGCCGTGATGGTGTGCAGTGCATGCTTTATCCCATCACAAACTTCCTCAAGGTACACAGACATTGGCAGTGTAAAAACTCAATTTTTAACACGTTCCCGAAGAAACAAATCCCATGGTATTAAATACGACGAAAGGTTTGACCAGGGGAGAAGGCTGCTGTCTGCTGTTGCAGCACGTCCAATCCAGCGTTGGTGAAGAACACGATTAAGAAGCTCTCGTACATTCCTGTGAAAATTTAGTGGAGCACCCTCCAGTTGCAAAATGTAATCATCATAACTGCTGTTCAGCTAGGGCACCAACCAGCCTTAAAACATGTCCAGAAATGAGTCATCGACCACAGTTTCTTGGAAGAAAAATGTGCCGTGTACTTTCTCACAGGACACCGCGCAGAAAACGTGGACAAAACTTACGCTGCAGTAAAGCACAGATCTGGAAACCTCAAAATAGAGTACACAGAATGTCTTTTCTGCTCCTTGGAAACTGACACTACGGCTGCGCAGTAAGCATGACAAGTAAACAGCAGGTAGCAGATGAGAAACTTCAATAGCTGTCAATGCTTTCGGTGTAAGTTTGACCATGGTAAGCTAATACATCGATTTATTATTAATTTTTAAAACATCACCATTCATTTATAAAGACCCTGTATTTTAATGTGTTAGTTTTCTCTACTTCTAATTCTCTAATTTACCTCTCTTTGTCCACATAAACTAAACTAGATCCTACTTATGAACCTGACGACTTCTCGCACAGGCGTGAAAGAATACAAGCACAGAAGAAGGGTGAAAATAACCCTTTATTAATTTCAGCTATGAAAAGAACAATGACACTGACAACTTGCATTTAAGAATTGTAACACAATAAATCCCAAACTAAAAAGAGTAGTGCTGGTCTATCATTTTAAGCTACAGCTAATCTTGGTTGATTCGACGAACCTAACGTGATAATTATTCAAAATGACCAAGAGGCGTATCAGTGTAACAATAAGATCAGAAACGAAACGTGCGCTACACCCGGGCTAAAACACGTTCCGAATAGCTCCAAGATTCACTCAATTCGTTTAGATACTCAATTTACCTAACTTTAAATTAACAATCCTTGCAAGGAAATGCGAGGGGAAGTTGAGGAGTTCAGGAAAGATAAAGAATACCGATTAAGAAAGAAGGAATATGACAAAGTTTACAAGGGCTATTTACCTGAGGGATGCCTTCGTGATGGACGTTCTAAGAGGAATTGCCTTCTGATCACATTACATATGGGAAAATTTGCGAAAACCAAACATACGGCCAGCCTATTTGCCTGGTTTCGAACCCAGCATAAACTACCAACATTAAGGGTTTTAACTTTTCGGACACTAGCGGACCTAAAGAGTAAAGAAAAAGAAGATTTGAGAAAAAAAGGACTTTTTTCATTAGAACTGAACCGATTTAACATTTTTAATAGTACTGAAAAGTATTAAAGTTAAGGATTTTCAGAAATGTAAACAACTGCTTCCATCTAGTTTTATGAAAAAGTTATTAAAAATATTCTTGGTATTCCTATACTAAGAATTATTAGAAGTATGTTCTTTATGCTTCGTATATGCAGTGAGTTAATTGCTGATGATATTTTGATATTCTTCCTCACATTATTTACTGTTTACGAAAAATTCCTGCGCAAAAATATTACCCATAAATATAACCTCAAGCCACCCAGCGGCAGAATGGTTGAGTCGATTAATTTTGGTAGTTCGCTCAGGGGCTCGAATACATGTGACTTGGATACGAACCACTTTCTCTCAAATGTTCTCCATGAGGTATATCTTCCTTTGGTGGATATAACTGTTTGCGTCACTGTATTCAACATATATATAAAATTTCATCACATACACAAACAGTTTCTGACATTTTATCTATTTTTTTCTTTTACTGCAGATATCCAGAAACAAGGTTTCAGCTGTAGATCATGGAAATGTAATACAGGGTGTTTATAAAGTCCCGGACCCATTTTTATGTTTAATAACTCGTAACATAATGAAGATATAAAAAATGGTATGGCATTTATTGAAGGAATAACTTGTATATTTTCCTTTTCAGGTGTGAATATTCCTTTTCAGGTGTGAATATTCCGTTTCAGGTGTGAATATTCCTTTTCAGGTGTGGTTAATTTAAGATAATTTAATTTTCCAGTCTAAATATCTGTACTTTTCTAAATAGCGTCTGCTTATTAGTTTCATTTTTCTCTCTTTTGTTTGTTAATCGCCATAATGTGCGCATATGGGGATCTGAAAACCCCCATGAATACCGTGAGGCACAAAGGGATTCCCCAAAGGTTAATGTGTGGTGTGGACTAATGCACGACCGAGTCATTGAGTCTTTCTTTTTTACAGAAAAGACAGTCTCATCAGTCGTATACTTAGACATGTTGGGAAACTTCGTATTTCCAAAACTACAAGAGCTTCAGCCACGTGTCTTTTTGCAACAAGATGGTGCACCACCTCATTGGGGTACCATCGCTCGTAGTTCTTTGAACGACCAATTTACAGGAAGATGGATTGGGCGAGGAGGTAGAATCCCTTAGCCACCCAGATCACCTGATTTAACGCCGCTGGACTTTTTTCTTTGAGGATTTGTAAAGGACAACGTTTGCAGGAGGAGAGTGTCGAACATTGATGACCTAAAAGCCAGAATTACAACAGCAAAAGCCTCTGTGGATGCCGACATGCTTGCCGGTACCTGGAGTGAAATTGAATATCGACTTGATATGCTCCGTGCGACGAAGGGGGCACACGTGGAAGCTCATTGACAAGGGTCATGAAACGTTTTGAGTCTATCTAATCATTTATGTTATTAATTTTAATCTATCTTTATTATTTTATGAGTTATTAAACATCAAAATGGGGCTGGGACTTTATAAACATCCTGCATTTTTAGGCATCGGGTCTTAAGAAAAGAACCACTTAAGAAATTTTCATTCTTTTAGTTTTGATCCTTCTTTTTAATAGCTTACTCCAGATCTATAAATAGGAATAGGCAAATAGAAAAGAAGTTACGAACTGAATTCCAATCGTATAGAGATAGATTTTTACCTTGCTCATGAATATTTCAGATCTTCATTTGAAATGTTTATTGAAATTTTCAATGAACAGTACCTTTTATTTCATTGCGTCTCAGCCTCCCAGCCAGTATAGTGATTAGTGACTCTGATTGCCGCAGCGATGGGTTTGGTTTCGAATACTTGAAAAGGCATGGTTGTAGCTGTCCGTCCCTTCATAGGAGGCAACGATGGCCGCCTATTACCGTCTTTTTCTGAAAATAAGACATCTTCCGAAAATAAGCCCTATCGTGATTTTCGGAACATTTTGTAAAATAAGACATCCTCCGAAAATAAGCCCTATCGTGATTTTCGGAACTTTTTGTAAAAAAAGACATCCCCCGAAAATAATCCCTAGTTAAAATAATGTGACAAAAAGAATTCGTTAAAAAATGCTGTTGATTTATTAAGTAATAATATGTTTAGGTTTCATAATACTCGTATTTCAGAGAAATGTTTGAAACAAAATATTCCGAGAAATTAATTGTTTACCTCTACAGTTCGTTTCAAATTAATTCTTGGAGTTTATCTTAAAAATACAACATAAGGCAGCAGTCTACATTGAGCGACAGTGCAGGTAAACGTTCATTCATTTCAGTCTTGTAAGTCTGATTATTTCCTCATACGTAATTTTATTTAAAAATAAAGTGAATAATTTTTAATCCCAGTTAAAATGAGTACAAAACGAAAGAGCTATTCCGTCGAGTACAAAAAGGGAATCGTGGAAGACTCCAGGGGTGTAAATCTTGTAGCATTCTGTAAAGAGAAGATGCTGGATCTCCGTATGGTTCGTAAATGGAAAGATTCGGACCAATGATTCAACAGGAAATGGATTTGAAAGAAAATCAGAATATAATTCAGAATTATATTTATGACGATGTTCCAGAAGAAGATGACATGACTGTAATTGAATAAATTTAAATTTCTGTATTCTGTGTAAAATAAATATTAAATAAAAATATATAAATATACTTTTATTTTTGCCCTCCCCCGAAAATAAGCCCTAGTGCGTATTTTGGACCAAAAAAGAAAGTAAGACAATGTCTTATTTTCGGAAAAAGACGGTAGGTGTTTCCAATTTGCAATGGCCAACACTTCTGGCCCTTGTAGTAGCGAAAGGCTAATGGCTATTAAATAAAGCGCCCGACCATTAAATACAATCCTGAGTCTAATAAATATAATTTGGTCTAAAAATTAGTCAAAATTTGCAAGCAAATATGTAGCATGATAGCAGTATGTGCGAAAGTAAGTTGAAATGTGATGCATAAGCAAATATGAGTACCATGGCATCAAGTGGTGCATAAAAGTACGAAAAACGGGGGAGAGTGTAGGACAAGACAACTTATAATGAGAAAGGAAAGTAGTAAATTTCCAAGCACTCATCTACAAGTGAGATTGTACGTGCAGTATGGCTATAAGAAAATATCAGGACACTTTTACACGTGGGAGAACGATTGACAAACGTTTGAAGGGATATAGTTTGTCGTCTCTCGCCTAATAGTTTGAAATTGCTAAATGTTTCGTTTAATGGGGTTGAAAAGCCTTCCAAGCGACAGATGCTGCTATAACAAAGATGACGATAGTCCTCTAACCCGGCGGAAGACGCACCACGAAAAGTTACTTGAGCGGGCGCGTGGGGTTTCATATACCCCAATATTTAAAATAAGATAAAAAAAGGTTTTATTTAGTTTTAAATCAGTTTTCTTATTTATTATGCGTGAATAAACCTTAGGTTACTAAAAATTAATTTCCAATATTAAACTTATAGACTTAAAATAAAAATAAATGAAAGTAATAACAAAACAGACATCATACTTTTAAGTTTTGTTTCATCTTTAATGCACAATGCTTATTTTATCTGGTTACACTTTGAACATAATACATTAATATGTTCTTGGCAAAGAAAGATTTCACATTTTATTCATCATACATTCACCACATCTTTTATACTTAGTTACTTCGAATTTCATAGATTCGTTTGAATTATTCGTAGAAACTTCTGCTCTTCTTTTGCACGCCGTACGTAAATTTCTCGCTAACGTATTAATATCTGATCTTTGTTCAATACGATTTTTAATTAGTTCTAATGCTAAGTCCTTCAAAAACAGGCGTCTGCTTCTATATCTGGTTGGTGGATTAGCAGTTGAAAGCAATATGATTCGAGCATTTATTGCAGCAATATTCAGAGCAGAAAAAAAAATTACCATTGGCCATCTCCTTGTTA
Organism: Stegodyphus mimosarum; assembly: GCA_000611955.2. Lineage (NCBI taxonomy): Eukaryota > Metazoa > Arthropoda > Arachnida > Araneae > Eresidae > Stegodyphus > Stegodyphus mimosarum. Next base: position 300,759 of record KK112590.1, read on the forward strand.
TTCTGGCAACTGAATAACTTGCTGCCATTTCGTCTACCGTATCCACTGCTCCCTTAGTCATATTATAAAAACATATCATTTCTGGATTTTTCTTTTCTCCAGTAGTATCATCTATAGCGTCATCGTTATGTAATGTTGAAAGCATAAGAACAGTTTTTCCTTTTTTAGGAACATAAGAAATTAATGTTTTATCTTTTTCAAAACCAAAAAGTGTAGAAAATATTTCCCTTCCCTTAGAAGTAACAAAAG
>KK112590.1:301080-347433 GCA_000611955.2 Stegodyphus mimosarum
CCAGTTATCTTAGTAATGTTTCTGCTAGATTTATGCAGTGGTTGAATTAATCTTTTCACAACGTCAGATGGACTAGTACTGACCTTGAAGGGACCATCTGGCTGTGTACCGCAGTATATTTCCATATTAGAAGTATAAAAAGTTCTTGAGTCTACCAGTGCAAAAATCTTGATTCCGTATTTTGCTGGTTTATTCGGCATATATTGCCGGAACCCACATCGGCCCCGAAAGGGTTCAAGTTTCTCGTCAAAAGTGACGTACTCAGCTAAATTATAAGAATCTTTGCAATTTGAAATAAATTTTTTAAAGAAATCTCTAATTGCGGCTAATTTATCAAAGAGTTTTCTCTGTGGCCTGTCTAGCAATTTGTCGAAACGCATGCGACGTAAAAGAAATAAAAATCGCTTATAAGGCATTGTTGTGTGAAAAATTTCAATACCTGTACCGTCAGTAGCCAAAAAGTCATTTACGTTGAGATGCGATGACTTGTGAAGACCACATAAATATAAATGTCCTATAACTGCTTTTATCTCGACCACGTCAGTAGGTTTTGCATCTCTTTCACGTTTATAATGTAAAACTAGCTCAGAAATATATAAATTCGTACATTCTACTATTATTGACAATATACTATTATCAATAAGAATATTCCAACTACTATCAGTAACATTTCTGGCTTCTCTTACAGGTCCTGGAAGATGAGTCATAATATTATGCGAACGAACTCTTACATTTTGCCTAAATTTCTTTTTTTTCCACACCGTTTTTCCATCTTTTCCAACAAAATCATCAGAATCATCATCATCTTTAGTATTATCCAGTTCATTATCTTCTTCTGTATCTGTATTATATTCACTAAATATTTCAATGTCAGTATCACTTTCAATTTCCGAAATGCAATCTTCATCACTTTCAACAGTTTCTAATAAATCTCGCAGCCGTTGCATCTCTAATTCATAGGGACTCATTCTTTTTGCCATAATGCACTAAAAAATCTTTAAAAATATAATTTTAGCTACTTTAAAATCCCCTGCGAGTAGAAATATTTATTGTTATACTCTAGACTTTAATTTCTGAAATAAATATTCCGTCAGGAAAACACTTACGTGGACAGGCGCGTGGGGTGTGTCATACCCCAGTTCCAACAAATGCCAATAAATCTTTCTCTGAAACACATATGCAACAGTAAACCGGATCTGAAGGTCATACACTACTAGAAATTCAGCTACTAAAAGGGGCACAAAATTGCGGTTTCACAAGTTGGGAATATTCCACTATTTTGTAGGGGTGGGGTATAATACACCCCACGCGCCTTCCCGCGGGCTAAGGAAACCAACGGTTTTTGATTAACACTAGTTTGAAGGCCCTGCATGCGAAAAGGCATCGAAGACAGAAGCGGGGAATATTGCTCAGCATTTGCGCACGGTCACAGAAGGTCTTATGTCCCAGTTTACCGTGGACAGGCGACTTCTTAAAGGTGTTCCACTCGCCCGCCGTTCTGAACGCTGCATACCATCGGCAGGGCCGCTTACTGTTAGAGAACACAAAGTCTGGACACCTCATCAACGAAGTCACGAACTATTTTCAAATGAGAGTTGTTTCAGGTTGACAAACGATTCACGGAGCCAGTTGATATTGAGAGAGGTAGGATACGTTGTCATTCCACGAACATTAGAGAAAGAGACCGATGAGGCGATCATGCTAGTATGGAGAAGCAAGGAGAATGGACGGACAGAGAGAGCTCCATATTTTCAACAGAGTTTTCCAAACTTGAGATCGCTACTGTGATGAAATTATATTCACCCACGTTTCTTTTTTTTCAGGATGCCATTGGTCCCGACTTTATTTTTTCTGGCTGACAGTGTATGGGCGCATAGGACTCAAGTTGCTGAGGAACTACCGAAAGTGTAGATAACAACAGAATGCACTGGTCAGATTAAAATCCCATTGAACGGGTGTGGAATACTTCAGGAAAATGTCTGCTGGCATTACAGTTCGGAAGAAAAAAAGACAACTGAAAGAGTTACTTCTCCAAAAATGCGGACTGTTACCCAAGAACTTGTAAGGTTTGTAAGGTTTTAGTTAAACTAAGCAAGTTTATTTTAATTTAAATCTTTTCTATCTCCTCTCTGCTTCAACTTCCTGTCAGAAGAAGCGCGCGTTTTTAGCTTATGCTAATTTTTGAAGTTCAGCCAAGCACTATTTAAGCCGGAGGTAGAAACCTCTCGGGGTGTGAGAGCTTTGCCTCAGATCACGGTCACGCTGCTCAACTTTCGCCTGACCAGCTAGCAGTTTAAATTTATAAGCCATAGTGCTTACTCCGTGATTGCATTGTAAAATAAATTAAAGTGCGGTAGTATTTAGTATACCTTGCTACGCACCCTTTTCGGTAGAGGCCAACGTCCGCGAATTGCTCTGCGAAGCAAAGTTTAATTTAAGTTCTATTTTAATTTATTTAAATTTATTTGATTGTTAAGTTCGACCAAAGTGTGGTCTGTTACGTTCTGTATCTCTCCCGAATTGGGAGGTTTGTATTTAATAGTGATTGAATAAAAGAGGATTTCAAATCCCTTCACGTGCAGTTATTATCCCGCCCAGCAGATACATCAGAACATAGCGTACCTTCCGCTCCCTGTTCCAGTTCAGGACTTAGAACGTAAGGATAAGAACCCTTTACAGAATTTACAATGTTTCCAAAAAAGATGCACAGAACGCTAAGTCCTGACAGGTTTATACTAAATTTTTAACAGTTATCTTTAGTTAAGCTATCTTTAGTTTAAGCTACGTGCCTCCTAATTTCAGCTTACAATTTCCTATCAGAATGTGTTTTTAGAATCGCATTTAATGCAAATGAGTAACAGTAGTATTTAAGTTGAAGTTGCACTGACTTCGAGAGGGGGCCTCAGAGTTTCTGACTAGCTTGCGTTTGCCTTTTGGCTCAGAGTCTCTAAGCTGTTACTACGTTCGGCCGTATTACAGGCCCTTGAAAGCTTCGCTAGCTTATTCAATATTTTGTGGCCAACTACTTAGAATTTTGATAGCTTCCGCTATATACTTTTAGTTAAGCATTAGTTAGTCTTATTATTTTCAGTTTAAGCTCAAATGGAGGCTTTGCTGTACGCCCTAAGAAAGAGGCCAACTGTTAATATTTATTTTCAGCAATAAATGGTAATTAGCCCTTCTCGAGTTTACGTCTCTGTTCCTGAACTAAAGCGAAGTTTCGCTTAGCTGTTCATTAAGTTCCTTCACATTTAGCTGTTAGATAAAAGGGTGGAACCCCACAAACTGTTAGACAATCTGGTCTTAAGTATCGACAGACGACGTAGTGCGATTGCCGGCAATTAGAGGTTGTCATATCCTTTACTAAGGCTCTTTGGTTTGTTGTTCTTCTCCTTGGCCAGGCAGATTCTTTTACCAACGCCATTCTGTCAATAATTGTATTTCTATTGTTCTTTATTATTCTCTTTTCCTATTTATTTACTTGTTCATTTTTTTTGCTACTATACTTCGCCAAAATTTTAAGTACTACATCTGTAGTATGAATTTCATGTCTCACTGTCGATATGTTGTGGAATAAGACAAAATCATAAACGTGGATTAATTTTTGCACACTAGTGTATGCGAAAGACTTATGGTATTTTAATTTCCCTAACTGAGTTCCTTCTTAACACAATGCTCAGAAATGAGAACAATGTCTGAAATGACACTTTTATCTTCAGCTGAAAAACGTACTAGCAATTAGTTTGTTCTTTTGTCAAAATATATTATCAGATGACTGTGAAGTACATGTAAATTCGAATGATTAACTATAATTATGGACGAATAAATCTTAATGATATACATGTAGAGAACAAAGTAATCTGAAGAAGAATTTTCAGTGAATATTTTTTTTAAAAATCTGCATCCCTTTTACTAGATAGGTAATAGATTGGTATTTTCAGATTCAAGGAAATTTTAAAAATTCTCTAAAAAAATTGAGAGTTACATTTAAAAGGTTTTTCTCCGCTCTATTGCTATTACTGATAAAACAATTTCGAGTATTTTAGCTAGTTCGTAGAAAAAATATAGTTATGAAGAATTGTTCAATACTGAATTTTATAAAATCTAGATGATGTTTGAAAAACATGCTTGAACATGCCGTATTACCATTCACGAAAGTTGCGCGTGAAAATTTGAACTTGATAATTCATTAAGAAGTCGTTTAAAAAGTACACAATATGCATCTTGTTCATTTTTCGTCTTGTTCATTTTCAATCGCTGAAAACTTTTCAGCATAGGTCCATCATTGAGATAAACATCATGAACTACTATAAGCATACTATAAATACTATAAATAGTAGTACTACTATAAATAGTAGTTCATGATGTTTATGACCTTCAATCAACATCAGAACATGGATTCTCAACGAATAAAAAGGAACTCATTAATTTTGGAAATAAAATTGTATCATTAATTAATTTACGATACAAAAAATGCAAACTAATATTTGAAAAAAAGCACTTCACTGCATTATATTATCATCCACGAAAGCTGCAGTATCAAATTTTAACTTGATAACTCATTTGGAAGCAGTTTAAAAATAGATAAAAAATTTGGCCATTATGACAAACATTAATAATAACAAAGTTAATAGCAGTTCACGCCTCATTAATGTTGAGAAACATTGTGTCACTAACCAATTTACGATATAATTATACACTATTACAAACCTTCCCGAATGTAATTTAAGCGTATTACATGAAAGTTCATTGTGTATTATATACAGATTACAGTTAGATACATATCTTCAGTTATCATATGCTTTCATTAGTTTTTTAATTAAAACACTTCGTGCAAAAAAAAAGTAAAGAAAATCCGTTACATGGATTACCTATGGCAACATTTTATCGTAACTCAAATTGATTGAATGAAGCTTAAATTATCAGAATGATTTATTTCTTGATTTACGGTAGCTCAAGATAAATGTAATTGTAAACTCCGCATTAAGTGATTTAATTCAATGAAAGAAAGCAGAAGGAAAAGGAAACGGTATAAAAGTGATTTATTCATTGGAGGCTGGAGAAACAGACATTGTAGAGATAATGTTTGGTTTCACTATCTGGAATTTCACTTTAGCAGACAAGCGTAAAAATAGAGATAGAATCGTTTTCAGAAATGAGTTTCAGAAACATCGAAAGAATTGGAATTTTTACTGTAACCAAGCGGAAATTGAACGCATTGAATATTTTTCACACAAGGCGAAAATAAAGTAAAAGCATTAAAGTAAAAGACATTTTCACCTTCTCAGCATAAAATTGGCTGATATAAAATTTATTTTCACCTTCAAATTTTGGTTGTGGCGTCAGAAATATGTTATGATTCAGTTATGCTCCTAATTAAGTTTGGTATAAAGCTGGTCTGTTGGAAGCAAGAAACGTTTCTAAAAAGGACGAAATTATTTCTTTAAGAAATTCACTTTAAAATATTAATACTGTTTCGGTATAAAACATTTTGTTTTCTGAAGGTCTCCCTCTTGGCATAAATAAAACATGACTCTAGCAGAAAACAATGAAATGAAATACTATTTAAATAAAAATAAATTTGGAAGTAAAAACAATTATGAAGTGCTGTATAATAAGCTCAAATTAGAGCCTTAATATTTGTTATAAAATTTGAAAAATTTAAAAATGTTTCAAAATTTCAAAATTAAATAATCTAAACAGTTTTAAGCTTGAACAATTATGATATGTCAAATAATTTAATAAGTAATCGCATAAAATTGCATATTTAAAATCATGTGTTCAATACAGGCAATCCAGATGAAGCATACAAAGTGCTAGGATATTATTTCACAGTAAATTAACGAGCAGATTCATACAATTATTTGAAACAAATGCCTGATTTATTCATGACCTTTCTGCGCAATTATGTCCCTGGATTCCTTGGGAGAAGGGGCTTACAATGAATATTTCCTTCAAGTGGTAATATGTTGTATTTTGTCCTGAGCAAAAAATCTTCGATATGAGAGTTTAAATCTTCTTAAAAAGTTTTCCTTTTAGGTATTTAAAATTAATAATAGTAATTAAAATATATTTTACAACTGAACAAAATTCATACTAAAAATAAATTTCTAAAAAATCTAGAAAATTCTGTTAAATCCGTAAAAGTTCAGAATGAATGAGAGACTAAGATAAGGTAAATAATTTAAAATGGCCTGAAAAAATTTTCCTAGGGTATACTAAGCATTATATGAAAGGAAAATGCTTAACATTCTGCTGACGTTCAGTTTGAGTACAAGTTGCTTAAAATAACTTCCAAAAATCGCCGAATTCAGAGAACATTTGAAACTGATATCAAATTTGATGTTCTTATTTTATTCTTAATGTTTTAAAATGCGTAGGAAAGAGAGTTTACTCACTGCACTTTTGATAACGCATGATATTCTTTGTTACATTTAAAGATAATATCTTTTCTTTCTACTGTTTGTAATCTAAAAACACTTCCAATGGAAAACTTGTATATTTTATGACTTGTATCAAGATAAATGGCATCTTTGTCAGAGCGAACATAAGCAAAATGAGTGTAAATATCGGAATATCTCACAGTTTCTAAAGCACCCTGAATCTCAAAATGCAGATTTTTTAAAGTGTTAATATCCTATAAAATTAGCTTAACTAGTATGCTTTTCATTGGTCTCTTAGTTGGGAACTGAATTAATACTGAATGACTACTATTTGTTGTTTGGTATTCTGTAATTAATTGCTTGTTGCCATGTATTTTTCAGTACTTTTTATGCAAAAAACGAATGTACCTACTCCGAAATTTTGAAGAGAGAATCACGTTTCCATTTAAAAGGATCTCTACAAAGTGTAAGCAATATAAGAATGAATATTAAATACTTATGCATAAACATGCATTCCATTTTATCCCAGCACTTAAGATGTACATTTTCACATAATAGTTAAAAACTGTGTTTGTTGTTTTACTAGAAATTTCAGATAAAATACTAGACTCACGTGTAATGTATATATTGTTACGAAAAATTCGGCGGTTGCGCCTGTATGTAAGCTTTCCGGCATAGCACTAGGGTTGCCATAAAATAATGTATGGTAGGGTTGCCAGATTGGCGACTTTATCGCCCATTTGGCGATCAAATTGGCAATATCCCATGGACCAATCGGGAAGCTTCTAGAATAATTTCCTGTCGAGATATTTCTCGAAACCTGTGGAACCTAATGAAAAGCTATATAAACCTTTGCGTTTCTGAGAGCCGGTGTTGCGAGTAGTGTGATTAATTGTGAGAATTGTGAGAATAGCTGCTTACTGTGAGTGCTAAGCTACGCGAGAGTTTTGTGAACGGAAAGCGATCGAGATAGTGCTTTGCCGTGAAGCTACCTTTACAGTAGAGCTTGACAGTGTATTGGTGATCGTTCCACGGTGTTTATTATAAGTTTAGTGTTGCCGTGAAGCTACCTTTACAGTTACAGCCTGAAGCTGTGTTGCTGATTGTTTCAGCGGATTTATTGTAGATTTTCGACGCTTTTAAAGGTAATTTTGGAACTGTGCTGTAAATAGTGATTCTTGTAAATAAATTGTGCTTTTTATTGTTCTGCATCGTGTTTTCATCGGATACTCTCAAATCCACGAATCCGTACAACGCAACAATATGTTAAAATTTCAAATACTGTATAGTGTGTATGTATAGTAATGTAAAATTATATAAAAATAGTTTTGAACATGTATATATTACTTCGAATTTTCATTTTAATAATTTTCTAGTATATGTAAAAGAGATAATAAACAATAATTATATAGAAGTTTAAGTATTTGATTTCGAGGTACGAAATAGTGAGTTTTATAAGTGATATTTAAATGTTTTTATCGTTCTTGTACTTGAAAGATCCAGAGTAAATTTATTTACACAAAATGTGTTAAGAGAATATTGAGGTTTTCAGGTATTTCTATGCAAATTAGTATAAAAAAATCTTCAGCTTGTATTACATAAATAACTCGACTATCCTTGGATATGCATGTGGCTATGTTAATATCTGCACTAATTCACTTTCCTTCTGAATATGTTATGGCATCAGATGTATAGCATTCTATCGAAAACAAAGCAGGAATATGATATCCGGTTGCACATAATTCTATAAGAATCGATTGGAAGAGGGATTTCCATTTTATCCCAGCACAACTTGGAGATCCCTGGAGGTAAGTTTGATCCTGCATTATAACGGATGAGGAACTCGAGTTTCGCTATTGGTCTATTATCCGTGCAGAAATCTGGAAGATTATGAATATAGATACGTTTTGTATAGCTCATTTATTGCTACATGGCTCAAAATTTAAGAATGTTGAAATATTGCTGGATTAATTAATTTCCTGAAAGTGGAATTAACCGTTTGTTAAGCATTTTGAAATTATGAATTTTATAGATTTGTGCAACTTAAGGGTATATTAAGTTCTTTTTGACAATGGCCTTTCAGCCAGAATACTTTTGTAAATGCAAAGTAATGTGTAGCGAGTAATTTCTCGCTACACATTTTTAATATTTCTCAGATGGAATTTGATCAGGTATAAATTTCGTTGCATATCTTAATATTCATATTAAACCGCATAGGTAACATATGAAAATTCTCCAGTAATGAAAATGTAACTAATATGTATTGTTACGGTTTTCATATTTATTTGGCTATTTATTTAGGACTGTAATTAAATTTGTTTTATTTTCCCGTGCAACGCAGACGATTTAGCTATGTTGGAAAAGTAAAAATACGAAAACGCATGCACTTAATAAATAAATATCTCGTAAATACTGTTGCCATCCACAAGTATCGAGAAAAATCGACGTTTTACCAGAATATTCTAGTAAATAATTAAAAAGCTTATAAAAGCCGAATTGGAACACCTCATCTCAGTTGTAGCTGTTTTAAGCGAACTGTTTGTTTACTTAATGCTGTGATTGATTGTAGCGAATTCGCTGTGAGATATAATTAGTTTCTCTGTTTTAATTGAATTCTGTTTAACGTTTGAGATATTGTGATATTGTACGAATATCTCTGAGGAAATATTTCAGAAATTTTGTTTTATTTTTTGTGGAAAGAATAAATTTTGTTAACTTTTTAACGACTTGTGCATTCAATCCATTATGAACCCGTACGCACGCAACAGCACGTTATTTAAATAAAACGTATAATGTTGTCTTTCTTAACGTGTTCTGTGTCCCGCTGAAATATTAGTTTCGTCTTCGTGCGAAGAGAGACAATTGTTTTCTATTGCTTATGTTTTTCTTTTATTTACCTTCATTTTTTTAAACAGAAAATATGACTTGAAGGAATTATGAAAGTTTTCAGTTCGCTGGTGATTTATTGATTATACATATTAGTAAACACTTTTCAGTATTGAAACTAATTTACCTTGTAATTTTTTTGAGGAACGAATATGTTTCACTTTCAAAAAGGTTTAGAGTTAATGGGATTATTATTGCTTTATGCTTAAATTCAAATTTGCAAACCTTTCTTTACTTTTTAAATTTCTTGAATTTATTTTTGAGCTATTTGAATGCATTATACTACAAAATATTTAATAGGAGTATGATTAGGATATAAGGGTATTATTTTTAAGATAAATGGCCACCAAAAATTGTCTAATATTACCTTGATCAAATGTTGCATAAACTTAAAAGAATGTATATTTTATATCAGTCTTCATATTTACAGGTTTTGCCTTAACGAACGTTTGTAGGACTACCTTTTTTCCACAATCTGCTTTCCGACGAATCTGACTTTCGACCTTTTTCATTATTAAATAGAGTTAGATAGCTAAAATCTGATAACCAGTTTTCCTGCTTAGGAGTTTCTAGCTAATCTAATAGTGAAGTTGCAAAACAACATTAGAAAGAAACGTGTGAAAAAAGGAAAACAGTTTTGAAATCAAAATAATGTATTATCAAAAGATAGTTTTACATCCATTATTTGCAGAATAAATTCTCCTTCTTTATTCAAATGAATTTAAAAATTGAAGATGGATACAAGCAATGCATATTAAACTCCGGAACGTAGGTATAAAATTTACTTCCATTTAATTACTGTATTTAGATTCTTTCCCTTTTTGCTTATCTTTATATTTATATATATATAACTACACTCACGTTTGTGAAAACTGCAACACCATGAAGGACTTACGCGAGTGAGCTGAAATTTTCAGGAAATGCAAAGTAGCGCGTGATATACAAATGATTAGAATTGCAAATCCGTAGCGCATGCGTATGCTGAGCAGCGCCCTCTGAACGGCTGATGGATCCGAATAAATAGAGGCGTGTATGGTTATCGGTGGTTATCTGCTAGTGGTAAACGTTAACTCAATCTGTACTTATGCCTCGTCGACGAAAGAGAGCGAGATTTGAACAACTTACAGAGTTTGAACGAGGGAGAATCATCGGCCTTCGTGAAGCTGGATTGTTGTATCGTGCAGTAGCCTCTCGTGTGCAGCGTAACAGCAGCACAGTGATGCGCGTTTGGAAGCAGTGGACGGACGAGTGTCGGACAACTCGGAAATCCGGGAGTGGACCCCGAAATGTGACGTCAGCTCGCGATGATAGACACCTGGTCCGCATGGCGCGGACGGACCGTACAGCTTCCTCTAGACAATTGGCAGCACTGTGGTCAATAGCTACAGGTGTTTCATTGTGTGCTTCATCAATTCGTAGACGTCTGCTGCAGTGTGGACTGCGCGCACGGACTCCTTTATACAGGATCCCCCTAACGCACGACCATCGCCGCCTGCGGCTACAATGGGCCAATCAGCATAGAGACTGGCGTGCTGATTGGCAGCATGTCGTGTTTTCTGACGAATCCCGCTTTAATTTGTGGTACCATGATGGCCGCATTCGTGTCAGACGCTATGCCGGTGAACGCCACCTTCCGGAGTGCATTATCGAACGCCACAGTGGACGAACACCCGGAGTTATGGTCTGGGGCGCCATAGCATATCATAGACGATCTCAATTGCTACGAATTGTGGGCAATCTGAACAGCAACCGGTATATCCGTGAAGTTCTACAGCCCGAAGCTGTTCCCTTCCTTCAAAGCTTGCCAGGCGCTGTATTTCAACAGGACAATGCCCGCCCTCATACTGCTCGGATTGTTAAATCCTTCTTTGCAGCGCAGCAGGTACAGCTTCTTCCTTGGCCTGCGTGTTCCCCGGATATGTCGCCAATTGAACATGTGTGGGATGTCATTGGTCGGCGTCTTGCTCGTGATCCTCGTCCTGTTGCGTCTGCAGACGAACTTTGGGTACGCGTACAAACGATATGGAATGCTCTTCCTCAGTCAGACATTCAAACTTTGTTTGACTCCATGCCACGTCGTGTAGCAGCACTTATTGCGGCGCGTGGTGGCCACACAAAATACTGATTCTGATCTCTTGTTCTTGTTTGTTTGCTTTGAACATTTAATCATTTATTTGTACCACTACCACTCAACTGTGTATTAAATTGCATTCAATTACGACGATTCCTTCTTGGTGTTGCAATTTTCACAAACGTGAGCATATATATATATATTTCAACCTATTTCTACTAAGTCCCTTGATATTTTATCTACGAATTACTGTACACATTTTTTAAGTGCTCTTTATAAGCACCAAGTCACCACGATTAAGACACTCTGGAAAGTAGAGGAAGATGAATGGAAATCAATGCGCCTGGAAATTTTACAAAACTCCCTTCTATCATGAAAACTGCGATGCAGACGTTTAGTCGCATAGATAGAAAAAATTGATCACTTCAAATATACTATTTATATTTTAAACATTAATTAAACAGGTCAAAATAGTTCTAAAAACTATGTAGAGAGGGTATGTAAATACTGCTACAGAGGGTATTTACCCTCTGTAGCAGGGAATAATACACAGTAAATTCATAACTTTCTGAACAAAGCTAATATTATGCCAAGATAGATAGGATAAGGTAAAATACAAATGTAATTTTTAGTAAAGTTGTTACATTATAATTCATCTAGAGACAGCCTCTCTAGCCACGCAATGACTTACTTTATTCATACCATGCATTGCAATAATATTTTTTCATTTACATTTTTTCAGACATTCGCGACATTTCACGCACCAAATATGATGGCAAAACACCCTTAAAATAAATATTAACAAACCGCCCGTAAATCTTACTGTATATATGTCCGTACAAAACCGATATATGAACATCTGCACAAATTCTGTAGAGTTATTCATATTTTATCGGTATTCTCATTGAAGATATTTTAGGGTGTCTTAAATGCACCGGAGAATAATAATGACTTGCTCTTGCTTATTGCAATGAGTAAATAAAGTATTCAAATGAAATTTCTATTGTGTATGAAGTATTGTATTTAACAGACATATTGTTAAAAGTACGTCAACTGGTGATAGGGTGGATACGGCAGCTCAGTACAGATTCAGATCTTGGAAAATAAATTGACTACGTGGCCATTACAGGTTTTTTAAAAGTTCTTAGGTAAGGTCAGTAGACGAACAAGGTTAGGCTCTTCGCTACGCTGACGTCAGTTATACAAACGGGAGAAATAAAGACATAAAAGGAGTAGCTGCTTTTGAACAGATAAGAAGTCAGTGACGTTATACAAGAGAAAGCCTTGTATTACAGGAGCTTTCGTGTCTACAATTTAATACAAATAGTATTTCAATATAAAACAAGGTAACTAAAATTTTAATTTACTGAATTTGTAGTGCGATAAGCTTATGAGAGTAGGAAACGTGAAAAAATGAGCAATAATCTCGCCGAAATTCGAACTCTAGATCTCTCCATTTTTAGCCGTGCGTGCTTCTAATTATACCGCGATGGTGCACTGTAAGGCAAAAGCAAAATCGTTTACATTGTCATCCACTTAAAGGAGACTAACGAAGGAACGACTGAATTGCCAGTTTCAGCTAATAAGGCGTTATTGTCCACTATAATATAATTCAGAAGCCACTCGAAAATAGTTACCTTTCGAAACATTAAAAGTAAAAAATCCCTTACAAATTCACGGAAAATTTCATATGAAAAAAAGAGTTTCATTATTATTTTTCTCACCCATTTGCAAAAATTGCTAATAAACTTGCATCAGCTTCTACTTTCTTATAAAAATTATTACATGAATATATAAAAATTATTTCTTCTTTTCTATAAATTAACTGATGAATGCTCCCATTAACTCCGATCAATATAAATTGGTTTCATACATGTATAAACATTTTAATATTTATTATTTCTTTGCTGCAACAAACAGCTAATTAAGCAGAAGCTTTCCAGGTCCTTAGTTGCCTACAAATGATTTCCAGCATGTCGTTTTTTTTTTTTCAATTTCTTTTACGCAGTTATAAAACCACTTGCAACCAAATGGATGGTTACAATAGCTGAAAACTTAGAATGACTAGATTTTCAAAATAGATTCATAATAAAATTCTGAGATTTTTCCCTCATTATCTGACTTTTTAAAATCTTACTTAAAGAGAAAATAAAAACGAAAAACGTTAAAATGCATTAATTAAGATTCTCGAAACGTTACTTGAAAAACTAAAAAATAACTACTTGTCATGATTTCCGTACTTTCTGCGCATTTGCTTCAACTGTAACGCGTACTAAGCTGTTAACGCTATTTTTTAAGCATACGACTTACCCGTAAAATATTTGCCAACTTATCAAAGTCACTTGAAAAGGGTGTAAAACTTAGACTGAAGCAACTTGAGGAGTCCAAGTGAAGCTAAAGCACTTCACTTAATTTGTGTTAAATGTCTGATATTTAGCACGCGTTTTACTGTAAAATGTTTGAAAAAACATTAAGTGTTTAAAATTGCTTTTCCAATAAGAATAAAAGCTGGAAAAGCGTGTTCAAGAGGCATATTTCTTTTTGTTTTTCGTGCTAAATGCTTTAGTTTACTTATTGTATTAACTTTGAATTCATATACAAAGATAAGAGGGAAAAAACACGTTTGTTAAGCATCTAAAAGAGAAATTTTCTAATTAATTGGAATGCAGGAATTATATAAGTACAATTCTCTTTGATCTTAAATGTTTTCATAATTTGTTTTTGAGAGATATTGGAGACGCACTCTGAAATAATTGCTGACCTTAATTAATTTTTAAAACAATGGCATTAAAAGAAGATATTTTTTTAATTTACATCTCTTCAAAAATTACACAAGAGGCAAAAATATAACCTGAACTGATATTTAGTAGTAGTAACTATGTTATAAAACAACACTGCCAATCTCAGTCAACATGGAAGCCAATTTAAGGTGCGTGTTGATTCCGTGGTGCAAATAATGTTTCATTTATGAAATAGCTTGGGTTAATTTCATTATTAATACGTACATTAATTTCAAATTATTTTTTGCACAGTTTTGGTGCTAAGATAAAATCGAAATTCTGTAAATTGTGTGTATTCCAAACATAGAATACAGTTTAATATAACACAAGAGGCACAGATTTGAAACACCATTCTCAAAAGTCAAATTTCCATTTTACTCCGTTTTATGGGACCCCATGGCAAGACTCTAAATCAAACACTACTACATGGGGTCAAACACTATACAACCCATGTCAGGATCCTAAGTCAAACGCTACTTCTAAGCACACTGCACCTGAGCGGGTTACCCTGACTACAAAGTCCGGCCATATAGGGTAAAATAAATTTAATCAAGCTAGAAAATGACAATGTAGAGGGTAATCTTAGTCACGAAGTCCAATATTTATGTTGAAACTTTGCAGATTTTGGAGGAACCTACATAAAAAAAGAGAGAGAGCAAAGCAAATGATTTTCTAATTCGTTCTGTCAGGATAGCTGAAAAATTACATTTCTAAATCCTCCGTATGTGCATTCAGTTTAGAAAGACGCATTTCTGAAAGATTTGTTTTGGATTTCATAAATTGGTAAGCAAACATGTCCTTGGACTTAATGCATTACATTCATAATTTAAAAGCATCCGAACTTGTCTCTTGTCTGACCAAGTAAATTTTAGAAAAATAATCATACTGAAATTTTAAACCAGGAGGCTGGCATTTCTAACGATTACGTTGCCGGTTGTCTTTACTTACAGAAGATGAACTTTTGAATTATTTGAGCTATGGCTAAGTACGCGATTTTTATCTTACTTAGGGGAACTGACTCGTTTTCACCTTACATTTAGGAAAATTCACGAATTTTTCCATGAAGTCAGACCATTCGCCGATATTTGAATCAGGATGAAACAACCAATGCTTAGCGTTCGAATCCCAGTGAACGAGTTTGCTAAATAAGAATTTCGTTGATTACCTTGCGTTTCGTGGCTAAATAGTAATTTCGTTGTTTTAGATTCTTCTGCCTTTTGCAACTATAGTTGCAGAATCATTAGATACTTGTTTTTGGATGCGGAAAAGGTGAAAAAAGAGCAATACCCTCGTCGGTACACGAGCCTGGTCCTCTCGAATACGTGCCGAGTGTGCTAACCGCTACACCAAGAAGACATGCTGGAAGCAGAGAGAAAAGCCATTTATGTACTCTTCCTTATAGAAGGCAACTTGGGTTTAGCGAACCCAGTCGCCAAATCCTAGTGGTGAAGAATCAGTATCCACCACCATTTAATTCTGCCGCCACTGTAGAGCCTTTAAATTATTTTGAAGGGGGGAACATGAGAAATGAGCTATGTCCTCTTCGGGACTCGGACCTGGACCTCACGAATACGCACCGAATCTGCTACTGTTAAAACCACGAAGGCATGCAGAAAGGGCGGAGAAAATACTTTATATAGTCCCATTTTAAAAGTGACTGGGGATTAGGGACCCAGTCGCCAAGTCCTGGTGGTGACAAATCATCATCCACCCATCCACCACCTTTTAGTTAGGGCGCCACTGCAGAGACATTAGATTATTTTGAAGTGGATATGTGAAAAATGTGCAATGCTCTCGCCGGGACTCGTTTTGGACATCTCGAATACACGCCGAGTGTGCTACTGTTACACCACAAAGGCATGAAGAAAGGAGGGAGAAAATGCCTTATATAGTACCTTTAATTGAGGCCAGTTTGCGCAGTGGCTAGCTCATTGCGTAACTGTACCACAGGTCTGAGTCTCTATCCTCTGACTGGGCAAGGTTGGCTCAGCCTTTCATCCCTTGAGGGGGTCGATATTTTTTTACCACCCCCTCAAGGAATGAAAGTATCAAGTTCGCTTAGGAAAAGTTCGCTTAGGAAAGTTCTTAAGTTCGCTTTGGAAAAGTTCGCTTGGGAAAGTATCAAGTTCGTTCAGTATCAAGTTCGCTTGGGAAATAAATACTGGTGGTCCTGTGACTAGCTGACCACTTGTTCAGGCAAAGATGCACAAGCACTCCGGAGCCTGCGGCCTAGAAAGAGATGTCAGGGCACCGTTGGGCATGACTCTATGGGCGGTTTCTGCTGCGGAGCTTAGTTTAGTGTCTTTAATTTTTAAACACTTGTTGTCTGTATATTCCTAAATAAGCTGTTTATTGCTGACGTCTTTTCATTTTTCTAGTTCAACTGGTTAAAATCGAATTTCCCATATCGTAATTTCCACCGCTTGTCAACTTCAAACATCGTATTTGTCTGTTTTGTTTTTCTCCCAAAGGGATAAGGCTCTTTCATTTATGAAAGAATAAATATTTTTCATTTTTCCAAAGCTGGTAGTATAGAAATTTGTTCAGAAACCATATTAATTTTACAGATCTTTCTGTGTTGTAAAATGAAGTAAAATCTGAAAGACTTATTTGGAGCATTTCTAAGTTTACAGTGAAAATTATTCTCTAAACTATTTAAATCTAAATAATCTTCGTGAAGTGAGAGACTGAAACAAATTATATGATAGTGATTTCCAAATTCTTTATAACTTATCAGACATCTTGTTTCCGTGCTGATATTATTCAAGCCTGCTTCAAAAAGCGCCAAATGCAACTGATTATATTTTTATTAGTAAAATCAGTTTTATATGATTAATTTGGAATATTTATACCGTTCTTCGCTGTTAAACATCAAGAAATCAGATCTTAGTTGTCAAATGTCATACTATTGATTTTTACATTATTTTCTCATTCAACGGTCTGTGAAATCACATAGACACTGACACTTCGTCTTATGATGATTGGCTTCAAACAAACCATTCCTGTTTTACAATTAACTTTGATCTTTCAGTTGTAAATTCCTTCTAGTTTACTTCAAAATACTTTAAATTATTTTTTTTATAATCTTTATAGGGCATAACGTATTCGTATTTTTATTCCTTTCAAATTCCATTAAAACTTAAAAACCTGTAATAAATCTTCTGTATTCTTTAAAGCAATTAAATATACATTTATATGTTTCAAAAGTGCATAAATAATTACATCTTGGCTGCCTTTCGTAAACTCGAGTCTTTCTGCAAAACTTTGGTTATAATTTTTATTCACTTTTTTTAGTAACATTTGATACCTTTTTTACAATTTCATCAGTTTCAGAATATCCGGAATTATCTTTCTTTTGCAGAAAAAAGTGTTAGCTGGCTCAGAATTACAATAATCTATACTAAAGTCTTCAAAAGCTTGGGGCTTGCAGCACGGAAGCCGTATTTTGACGATTTTTCTCGATGGTACTGCCTCCAAGTTTTGAACACTTGCTGTTAATGAAACCTACGCATTAACAAAAATTACATGGTCATTCTGAATGATAGAACCGTCTGCTTTTTCAATTTCAAGTTCTTGACAACAAAAACCGTCTGAAAATAGAAAACAATCATCTAAACTCTTGACTGAAATTTCTATTTTTATATAGAAGAAAAAATCGCAGTCAACAAATTGTAATTTTGTTTTTGTCAACAAAATAAAGGAAAGTTTGAGCACTGACATGTAAATTTTTACATGAGAATGTTACATAATTAAAGTAGTTAGTGTGTGATACGGGGTGGCAGAATTGTAGTGTTTTCGGTCATAGGACAAAGATGACTTATTAAATCTGCCACCCACCCTGATTGTTCCATTTTCGTGATGGGGCTTGGATTTGTCTTTCGAATGCTGTTCCTTGTACCAGCTTTACAATGAATAGCTTGGCAAACGTAAATTCATCTGTAGTAATAGGACCTGATGACCTCTTACCTTGTAGACAACTGGAAATAAACCAATAAATAAAACTGAGAATATGAATTAGTTTAACAGGACCCAGACGCCACGTTTATTTAAAGAATGCAATCAGCACTATAAGTGACATTGAGAAACAATTCTGGGGATCTTTTCAGTTCACATTAGTAAAGTTAGTCTTTATTGGTCATAGTTCTTTAGTATCATGGCTTTATTGGTTCATAGACTAAATTACCCTTTTCGATAACACTGATGCCAAGATTAGCAGGCCCAATGAACCATACTTTCAGAGCTATAAGTTCACTAGGCTCGACCCCATGCAGAACCAAATAAGAAGGATTCTTCTCAAAACGGAAATATTTGCACATAAAATTCTCTCATAATGCTTGAATTTATCAATGTGATTTCCAACAAAGGTTTTGAGTTGATGTGGCGAAGAGTTTGCCCATGCTAATGTATAGTTGAATCCGAATATAATTTTGCTTTTTCAGTGTCTAAATTTAAAGAAATCAGAATGCTTTTAACAAGCTTAGCAAGCAGAACTTTAAATACGAGCTATTTTGATTGGGTTTTATGTAAACCACCGCTTCCTATGCAGATGTTGAAGCATCGGCGAAACCAGACTTTTCATCGACGGCAACCTTTTTATCGTCTAGATGACAGCCTTCTTATTGATTGTAGAAAGCAAGATTTTCTGAGACTTTAAATTTGAAACAAAATAATTCCATGCACTGGTAAAATTGCTCAAGTTTTTCATCATCCTAGTTCAATTATAGAGCTCATAGTTCCTGAAAGAATACTTTTGCTTTACAAATGACTAGTCAGATAAAACCAATAAAATAATACAGCCGGGCAATAACAGAACACGACAAAGGGACACCCCTTTCATAAAAGACGACTTGTCTTGGAAAGTAACTTTAAAAGTAGAGATAACGGATTTTTGTTGTCATATTACTCCAAGAGGTTTCGTAAATCCAGAGAATAAAAGTGAAACTCTTCTTTAGATATTGAAAGGTCTAATGTGGTCTTAGATTTCATTTACGTAAACAAATTTCACAGCTTTGGAACATCTTTATGAGTTGATTCTTTAATTAAATGACAGACGCAATATTGCAGGCTCCTGTTGCTATGTCTTCATCATAGACATCATAGAATCACTTCAGAAGCTAATAGGTATTTCTGCTGCTCATCCAAAACTAAAAGTTTCAATGTTCGTATAGCTGGAAATGGAGCACATTTAGTACCATACGTAACAGTGTTCCATCTGAAAACACTAGGTGAGTCGTTTTCATGCTCTTTCCATAATATACACAGTAGATCCGTTTGGAATGAGCCAATATAAATTTCTCTAAACATTTGTTTAATGTCTGCAACTAGTGCTCTGGTTTCCCCGGAGGCCCACAATGCAGTTAAGACGGCACTGACCATAAGTGGTATACATGGTCGGAGCTCTGAGGCCCATTTGCTTTAATCAGCCTCCTCGACGAATATGCATTTCCATTTCGGATGTTGTATGATCTAAGGATAAAAGAAACAATACGAATCACCTTATCTTGAAAATTGTTGTTAATTTATAAATAAAGCTATTTTATGTTTACGAAATCGAACAGTTAAATCAGAAGTATCTTCTTTAACTTCTTCTGATAGCAAACTATAGTTTGAGCTAAAATCCGAAGTAATAGGCGCTGGTGCGATAAACACAATGTATAATTCTGTAGACGACTTTTCAGGTTTGCAGATTTCATTTATTAACTACATATCCCTTTTCTTCTATTCAAAAACGTTCTGAAATGCATGGTATTGAAATTTAAGTCCAAAAAGAAACAATATTATAAATCGGAAAGAGAACATTGTCAATCATTGCTTTTGTATGAAAGAAGACTCCAAATGAACACTCGAAAATGGTGTTTCTAATGTTTCTAAAGATAAAAAGTTGTCATCAAACGAAATCCCACTGGCGTCAAAATCAATAGCTAAGTCTTTAAATACATCACAAACAATAGTAAATAAAGTAATAAAACAAGATTTACAACTTAAAAAAGCCACCAGCTTCACCGAGCATATCACCCTGAGTTCACCAGTTTTACCGAATATATTACCATGCACAGCAGCTTCTGCCGAGCATCTGACTCAACGCAGAACAACGTAGTATGAAAAGCATTTAGCAGGAGATAAATAAAAGTACACAAATTATCCGAATTAATTGGGCGGTCCAGTAACTGGATTGTTTTTTCCAAAAAAAAAGAATGTGCGTACACTTTATTTAAATACTATATGCTGAAAATGGGAGAAAAAAACTATTTTTAAAGAAAAAGAGGTTTTAATTAATTAAAATGAAAGTTAAACATTTTTACGCGCATGTTATATAGCGTGTTGTGCAGTACTTCCAATTGCTGAAAGTCACTGCTTGCTGAACATCTCGGTCAAAGTAAGCTGTTTGGCTGTTTCGGGCAGCCAAGTTGCGCATCCGCTTGACAGTGACAAGTTGCATGTGGTCACACTCGGGCTGACGCCTATCCACTTCAACGCAGTTTCAAGATCGGCAAACACTTCACTAGTTGATGGTCCCGTGTCTTCCTCAACTTCGACATTAAGGTTATCATCTTCCTCGGTACTTTCTTCCCTCACACTTTCAATAAGTTCATCATAACTTAAATTTAGACCAAAAGACTGACGAATCATACAACATACATTCTACTGTATCCTCAGCTCTAACTTCTGAACATCCAGGAATTTCAAAAGAATATTTCATCATCCTCATTAGGTCATCCTCCATTACGTCATCCTCATCTTTTTCTGTCTCTTCTTTTTTTCTTTTCTTGAACTTCTCCTTCTCTTCTTCAGTTGATTCTAAAATACTCTGAAATTCTGAAAGCGATTCGGATAGTCGGAGTTCGGATGACTGGAGTTGTACTCTACCACCTGACTCTTCATGAAAGATGGGTTTTTTTAAATAGCTGCAACAAAATGTCTATTTATTAAAGTAAAAGAAGAGAAAAATATTTACAAACCTAGTTTCGTCAAAGCAAAGAAAGTTTCATCAAAGGATTTTTTACGGTCATAGGATTTTCATTCAATGGGAAATAAAAAAGTAGAAGAGTGAAAATAATTGTTAAAATTAACGTACTATCAAGAGAATGTTTAACATCACATATTTACAGAAGTCTTTCCATTTCTTTACCCCAGTGATTTTCAAAATGTAAAAGTCCATCAAGATAAAGTCACAAGTCATACTTGGGAAAGTACCACTGCATTTCTTAAAAAAAATGATGACTGATATAGGTATTGCATACGGTTTTAATGTATTTCTACAAAGTATCTTGATATTTCAAGTGTCTATTATTGCGCCTTTAATATCTTGAAAAGATCTGTTAGGCTAAATGCAAACTCACCATGATTGATAGTCTCTGGAATGTAGTAGAAGAGGAATAGACATCAAAATCCCTTGAAATTTTACAAAATCTCATATATCATAGAACTTACGATGCAGACTTTACTCCAGGAAAAAGGCTATCAAATGGAGCATATAGAAAAATACTCTCTTACATCTTAAACATTAATTAAACGCCCCGATGTCGTTCTGAAAATGTGTAAACATCCTTTGTGACAGAAGCTGCTATATCTTTTGCAGAAAAAGGAAATAGTACGTAATACCACAATCTTGCAATGAAAGATTCAGTGAAGCATAAGATTTAATATTTGATGGATTGCAAGTCTAGAGCTATAAACAAAATACACATAGCTCTTACTTCTTTCCTGGAAATGCAAGCTCAATGTAGATATTATAAATAGATGGGAACAAACCTCATCAATTATGAATGGTATTTGCTCTTCGCACTTTTTCTAGTACTTCGAGGTATGTTTAAAAGATATTTCGTTCTGCATTTTCTTTACCCTGGATTTATATATAATGTACGCACAATCCGATTCTCAGAAGTACAAATAAAGCAAATAATAATATATAGCCATTGCTTTTGGTATTTCTGTAGATTATTTTCCTCTGTTTGCATGCACGGGTTTTTACAATATTTAATTATTACGGTGCACATGAATATAATGATATAATTGGAAAGGTGTGTTAGGATCATTTTTTCTCGTTTCGTAGAAGATCTAAATTGCATTATGTAATAATGAGCATATGATGCACTGAGTGTATATAATGTTCATTTAATTATTTTTCAAATACGTTTGTTGTCGAATTTTTAGCCCAGAGGAGCTGTAGCCCAGGAGTGCTATTTGTATCGAAACAGGATTTTGTGTTAAGTGGTTATAAAAGTCTGAATCACTTTTCAAAATGTTACCACCAAATATTACCGTCCTGTATTATGAAAATAATAAAGAATTTGCATGAATGTATGTATATTTTTCCCATTGTGAAAAAACAATTGTATCTAGAGCCATCCAATTTTGAAAAACGTAGTTCTCTATCGGAATATGGAGACCTGGAAGTCTGAACTTTGATTTCCGAATTTGTTTTATTGTGTATTTCATATTTTGTAAAACTTCAACAAATATTGATTAACAAATGCAATAATTTCAAAGCGAGCTTTGGCAGCAGTATACGGGGAAATTGTTTTTTATCTTCAACGTGCGAGACAGTCGTCTCTCGGTAATTCGAAAGATATGCTATATTTAAATTGTATTTTTTGTAAAACTATACGGACTTTTCATTAAAAAACTCAACAATTTCAAAGCGAACAGTGGTAACACAGTACGGGAAAAAACATTATTTATCTTTTTGTTTTTAAGATAGGCTGTTTTTAAATATTTTTAGCCCAATGGAACATTAGCCCAAATGCCCTCGTAACGTGTACGCGCGTATGTAAATGCAAAAAAAAAATGCCCTTTTGTACGTAATATAAAACTTTCAGATTTTTTTTCCTTTTCTGTATTTTAGTATTTTTATAGTAAAGCAATCAGAAATAATTTTTCTGCCAAAGACATTTAAATCGAGGCTTTTTAAAAGTTATTTGTGTATTTTGTACTTTTTGATTACAATAACGTGAGAAGATAAAAAAAAATATAATATGTATTTTTAAGGTTAGGCTTTTAAACTAAATGAATTGCAATAAAAAAAAATTTTTGCATTCCACTTAAAAATATTGCAAGCGTATTATATATATTAATATCACTAATTACAGTAATATGCTTATTGAATCAAGCCCCGAAATTTTCATGAACCTACGTTTATTTCTTTATAGCTTAGTTAAGCAATTCTCCATTTCCAAACACAGATAAAAGTCATTGGGAGAATACGATTGCTTTCTTTTTAAGCAAAGGATTTATGTTTTTCAATCACGTGATGTAATTAAAGTCAGTTACTTTCGATTTTCATCCCTGCCAGGGTTGTTATTTTATTTATTAATTTATCTTTGTATGTGTATGTGTGTCTGTGTGTGTGTGTGTGTGCAAGTGCATTTCATTTTTACTTCCCTGTACGAAGTAAAAGAAGTATTGTAATCACGATAAATTCCAGATACTATATTTCAACGCAAATATCCATTTTGACCGCTATCTAATGCAATTTAACGATGGTTTGCTTGATATCTGTACATAAGGACAGAATAAAGGACTCTTTTTTCCCAAACGAATCCTTAAACTGATTTAAAATAGATTCAGAAGAGATTTCTTCGTGGTGCCTGTGTTTACGTACGTATATCTGTACCTCGCATAACTCAAAAACGAGTGGTCTCAGAAAGTTCCAATTTTGTATAAAGGACTGCCATAACATGTAGCTGTGCACCTTTTTGGTTGCAATCGGCCGCACCAAAAGCATATAAATATATTTATATAAATATACCCACACTGTTACTTGCCTCAGTGACTTCAGTTTTTTTATTCTTATATATTGGTAAATTGTTCCTTTTCTGTTCTAAAAATTATTGAATTATCTTAATCTTATCTTCCGGCTAAGGTTTTTATTCCTTTAGTTAATCTGCATGCACTAGTTGTAGATATAACAATTTAAAAGTTGTTTAAGTGCAGTTAAGCCTATTTTTTTACCACATCAGTCATATTGGTTTACATTTGAAATGTAGCACAATAGTGATCCAAGTCTTTCTGCACGTTCAGTGTCTTTTTGCCGAGTGAGACCAAAAGGAAACTTTTAGTTTTTGTGCACCGAAAAATCTGCCTTCTTGTCCGCTGGCCAAATAAATGTTTTTGCTTAGAAACTGTAACTTTAATTGTAAAAATTGCTTATTTTAATTGTCTATATGGTGTTTTATGCTTTTCTATATCTTTTAATTTTTAATGAAAATATTTTTAGGTTTCATGTATTTTTTGCCCTGCCGCGAAGTGAGAACTGAATTAATTGAATGAAAAATATATCTCTAATGAAATTCGAGAAAACTATTTGAAATGAAAAGTTGCGTATAATTTAATATTTCGTACAAGGACGTCATGGATGTACACATAAGATTTTTCTTTCTAAGGTCATTAAAGTGCCAGTAAATTCTTGAGCATAAAACTGTATTACACCCCAGTACGTTAGTATAATCACTTTAGCATTTTATTTCGGAAAATAAAATCGTATTTTTGTAAAGAAATTGTCTTAGACATGTGAAATAAATCTCACTCTTGTATTACACTATTTACGTATTCGTCATGCATAAAAAGCGTGAATTGATTACATGGGATTTTCGCAAAGCCGCATAAAATGTGACTTAATTAATTAATCCGGGTAACGAGAGATATGTATTTTTAGAATTGAAATGCCGTTTTCATGTCAATCAAATTTTGTGCATTGTTTATTCGCAGCAATTATCTGTAAAATTAATATTCAAAGACAACTTTGCGTTCATATGCGCATTTCATTAATAGCGGGTTTTTTAAGCAAAGTACCAATTCGTAAATAAAAATTTTATTGCCAAATTAGCGCTTTCAGATATTTTTATTATTTCATTCACAATAAACCGCAACAATCAAAAATTAACATCTCAAGCAACCCGCAGCAACTAATTCGTAAATAATATATATATTTATTTTTTCCAAACTACCGTTGTCAGAGTGTTTTTGTATCTCGCAACAACCCGCAGCAATCAATAATTAATATTTCACGCAAATCGCAATAGCCAATTCATGAATAAATGTTTTATTGCCAATAAACACGTTTAAAGAATCTTTAATTAACATTTCAGCTGATTAAAACTGTACGAAAATGAGAAAGGTCGAAATGGCTTCACACGAATTTTTGGAATCCGGGGCTGTCTCTCTCAAACCTCAACATACTGCCGTTCCGGAAATGCAATTGCACACACACACACACACACACACACATACACATACAGAAATAAATTAATAAATAAAATAACAACCGGACAGGGATCAAAATGGAAAGTAACTGACTTTAATTACATCACGTGTTAAAAAACATAAATCCTTTGCTTGAAAAAGAAAGCAATCATATTCTCCAAACTACTTTTAATCTGTGTTTGGACATGGAGAATTGCTTAACTAAGCTATAAAGAAACAAATGTAGGTTCATGCAAATTTCGGGGCTTGATTTCATAAGCATATTACTGTATTCTAAACAAACAGAGAGACTCGCACAGTTTTTAATAATATAGATTCAGCACACAATGGTTCTGAACATAAGCATATCATTCTCACATTTTTTGTTCTGCTGCCAGTTCCAAACTTCAGTGACTGACGTCTCCAGTAGCACCAACTACTGAAAGGCCGTGAGATTTTGGTCCCAAAATATTTTGGTGTTTGCATTGTTTATTCTCAGCACTTACGTGTACAATTAATATGCAAAGATGTCATGTATAATTTCATATCATGTAATTAATATTTACCCGTGTTTTATAATTCCAAGCCGCCCAAAATATAGGATAATAACTAGAAAATACATTTACGGTTGCAATAAGAAAAATGAAGGAATAGTTACTATAGTAAAATGCAAGCATAAAAATTACTTGATTATTTAGTTTTATGTCAGATTTACGTTTGGATATTGGCACTATCATATTTTCATTAATCTTATTCAAATAATTTCTTTTTCCCAATGTCGGGCATTAGCCATTATAGGCTTTAGAAGAAAAAAACGGTGGTCACTTTCTTATGGTGGTGGTGGTAAGTGAAATTTTTTGGCGCAAAACCAGGAACGGTTATACCGCGCCAAACACAAGGTAATGGGACATAAGGTGATACAAAAGACAGTGAAATTAAAATAGCTTATGAATTAAACAAGTAGATAAAGGAACGTACAAAATCCAGGGGATCAGGTCATATAAAATCAGCTAAAATCACAAATGTTAAAATTGATATATAAAATTAAAATCAGTTCAAATGAGGTGATAAACACCAATATCTCTTAAATAGTAAAATAAATTACGATTGACCTCTCTTCCAATTAAATGGTCGAGAGGTAAGTCACAGCTGTTAAAATATTTCTGACGAGTACTATTAAAAGATGGACATTCAATTAAAAGGCGACGGACCGTTAAACATACACCACATTTTGAGCACAGAGGTTCATTTTCAGCATTTAAAAGATAGTTATGGGTCATTCTGGTGTGACCGATTCTGAGTCTAGTCAAAACAACTTCCTCCTTACGTCTTCCAATAAAATGCCAAAGTTCGATTTTAGGTTTCACGCTCTTTAATTTGGTAAAAGACTGAACATCCCAAAAGTGCTGCCATTTTCCCAATATCTTTTGTTTGATAGAACTGCTAATGTCTGTGATAGGGATGAGGCGACTGGATATTTCAACAGCTGATTTTGCGACGACGTCTGCCCGCTCATTACCTTTTATACCGGCATGCCCGGGAACCCAGCAGTAGAGAATTTCAAATCCGCGCCTTGTTAGGTTTAAGTTCAGTTTCAGGATATCAAAAACTTCCGGATTAAGGGTGTTCGAAAAAGCTTCTAAAACTTTTAGCGCGCTGTAAGAATCTGAATATACTATAAACTTTTTTTGCCGTCGCTTTGATACCTACAAAAGTGAATGATATATTGCGGTAAGTTCAGCTGTTAAGACTGAGGAAGCGTGGTGCAAACTTCTGCCTTCTACATGGTCACCAATTACAAATGCCGTCCCGACATGACAAGTTGACTTCGAACCATCTGTGTATATTGGAACATATTCTTGATATTTATACCTGTGATCAGCAAAAAGTTGGGTGTAGATGACATCGTTAGTGTTTTTTTTCATATGATGGGAAAAAATTTCAAGAATCTGGATTCCTGCCTGTTCCCAAGGAGGAATTTCAAAGTATTGCATGGCTTGGGGGGATATATCAGACAGGGAGAGTTCCTCGATCAGAGGGCGAACTCTCAAAGAAAACGGAGGCACACAGGATGGCCGTGCATCAAATAAAGTGTCACAGCTGTTATCAGTCAAAGCTAGCCTATTAGGATTGTCAGGTTGTGATAAAATGCTAAAATAATGCAAGAGAGACAACTGCTCACGCCTAAAACGAAGTGATGGTTCATGGCAATCAACGTAAAGACTCTGAACAGGAGATGTCCTGAAAGCTCCAGAACAAATCCTCAGAGCTTGATGATGCACAGGATCTAGTTTTAGCAACACAGAAGACCGAGCTGATCCGTAGATAACTGAGCCGTAGTCCAGTCTAGAGCGGACAAGCGCTCTATAGATGCGAAGCATGGAGCATCGATCAGCACCCCAGGAGGTATTCGACAGGACTTTTAGTATATTAAGTACTTTTATACACTTCTTTCTCAGCTGTGAAACATGAGAAAGGAAAGTCAGTTTCTGATCGAATATCACTCCTAAAAATTTTGCTTCAGGTGCAACTGGAATGATAGAATCATTAAGGTGTAATTCAGGCTCAGGATGGAGACCTCTCTTTCTACAAAAATGCACGCAGACGGTCTTCTGTTCAGAAAACGTAAATCCTTGGTTGACTGACCATTCGTGGATCTTATTCAGTGTGATCTGCAGCTGCCTCTCTATATGTCTCATATCTGCCCCTCGACAACTAATCTGGAGGTCGTCAACATATAAAGATCCTAAAACAGTTGGTGGAAGTTCTTTCAATACAGAGTTAATTTTCAGACTAAATAAAGTGACACTAAGAACAGAGCCTTGAGGCACACCCTCTTCTTGTTCAAAGATTTCTGACAAAACAGAGCCGATCCTAACTTGGAAGGTCCTAGAACTCAAAAAATTCTGAATGAAAAATGGTAGGTTGCCACGCAAGTAACTATCATGGAGATCACGAAGGATCCCATACCTCCATGCCTTATCATAAGCTTTTTCAATGTCAAAAAAAATAGAGACAAGATGGTTTCTTCTAAGGAAAGCTTTACGAATAGATGTCTCCAAAAGGAGCATATTATCTACAGTGGTCCTTCCCTTTCGGAAACCGCTTTGATAAGGTGACAATACATTATTCTTTTCTAAGAAATACACTAGGCGGCTGTTTACCATCTTTTCAAACAGTTTGCATATGCAGCTCGTAAGGGCTATTGGCCGATAATTCGAGGGATTCCGCGGGTCTTTTTCTGGCTTAGCGATAGGAATGACAACAGCTCTCCTCCATGCACTGGGGAAAGTATGCTCCTTCCACACCCTATTGTAAAGAGTGAGAAGGGCGTTCAGTGACTTATAGGATAGATGCTTCAGCATAGCGTAGCTCACGCCGCCAAGACCCGGACAAGATTTGTGTGTCTGGAACAAAGCTCTCTTTAACTCAAGCATAGTAAAATCCCTATTGTAGGGTTCAGAGTTGGAGGAATTGAAAGCAATGGGATTTTTTTCGGAGCGCTGCTTAATAGAAAGAAATGCAGGAGAATAATTTCTGCTGGAAGAAACGGCAGAAAACATCTCACCAATAGTATTTGCAATTTCTTCTACGGAGCTAATCACTCGACCATCTTTTTCCAAAAAGGAAAGCGAGTGGTCTTTATTCCACATGCTTTTTTAACTCTCTCCCAAACTCGTTTACTTGGTGTAGAGGATGTTATTGTTGACACATATGAAATCCAGGAATCCCTCTGGCTCTGCCGTCTTACTTTTCTCGCGTTTGCTTTGGCTCTTTTGAATGCTAAATAGTTTCGCAAAGTAGGGTATCTGCGAAAGATTCCCCAAGCTTTTCTCTGTTTTTGAAGTGCTTCCTGACAGTCACGGTTCCACCAAGGTTTAGAATATTTTAGCAATTTACCCGATGTTCTGGGGATACAAAGCACAGCTGCCTGGTTTATAACATTAGTAATGTATTCCACAGCATCATCGATTTGCACATTTTCTACCATTTCCTCTGTGAGGTCAGCAACAGAAGAGAAGAGGTCCCAGTCTGCCCTTTCAAATATAAATCGAACGGGCCTTGACATGGAGTTTGCTCCTCTTCGTGCGAGAGATACAAAGATGGGGTAATGATCGCTGCTGTAGAGATCATTGCCGACACTAAACGTGCAATACGGCAGCAGAGACGGTGAACAAATGGCAAGATCAATAGCGTGGAATGTTCTTGTAGGCTCGTGGAAGTATGTGTCCTGCCCGGAATTGAGGAGACAAAGGCTGTGATCTTCGATCAACTGCTCAATTTATCTTCCTCGTGATTTGGTGTCTTTACTTCCCCAGAGCGGACTGTGCCCATTAAAATCTCCTATAAGAAGGAAAGGTTCAGGCAGCTGCTTTACAAGCTCATTTAAATGCTCTTGATCAATGTGCTCATTTGGAGGCAAATAAACTGAAACTACAGAAAATACGACATTGAAATTTATCTGCACAGCGACAACTTGGAGGGATGTCGTCAGAGAAAGTGCATTTGATGGATAGTCCATTGAGGTGAGGAGGCCTACACCTCCACTGGCACGCTCACCTGCAATATTATTTTTCCTGACGAAAGAAAACATCCGAAGTTTTGCTGACTTTCCTGGTTTCAGGTTAGTCACCTGTAGAGCGAAGCATACAGGATGATGAGCATTGATGATATCTTTTATATCTGTCAAATTCCGGTGGAAGCCGCGACTGTTCCAAGAGACGAGGGTGGCCATTATGTTTGATATTTGCTCTTTCTGTGTTCTTTCTTTGTTTTTCGCGGAAGCAGATGCTTGGGAGTTTCCAGCCCCTCCTCTACTTCCATACTATCCGAATCAAGAGAATCAGATATCATGCCATCGTGTGAGCTATTACTAGGGCTTCTATTTTTATTTTTAGTTTTCTGAGCGGTATTTTTTGGTTTACTTTGGACTTGTATTTCTTTTTTTTTGAACAGACTGTGTCGGTTTTTCGTTTTTCTGCCTGCTTGTAGTCTCCTGAGATTTATTTGGGTAAGTTTGGGTACTGACTGAAGTTTGTGTTCCGAAAGATCTTGTTGACTTAACAGCATTAGTAAAAGAAATGTTTGGTCGGATCTGTGTGCTTTGAACTAGCCTTCTGGCTTCCGCATATGAGATGTTATTATTGACTTTTGGACTTTTGTTGTTTGTATTTCCTTTTCTAAGCTCCATTTCGGGCAGGACCGAGAAAAAGCTGGATGTTCACCTTTGCAGTTTATACACAGTGGCACAGCGGAGCAGTTTTCGCTCTCGTGGCCAACCATTGAACATCGGGCACATGTCTGTTTACCACGGCACGAGTTCTTGGAATGGCCAAAACGCTGGCACTGGTAACAACGCATTGGGTTCGGAATATAAGGTCTTACTCTGCAGTTCAGGTATCCAGCTTTTATACTCTTCGGCAGATCAGGCGAGTTGAAGGTCAGGATCACGTGTTTTGTGCCTATCAACTGATCCTCCTTACGCATCTTGATCCGCCTGGCCTCACACACATTTTGATTAGCCAACTCGGATATGAACTCTTCTTCAGAAACTAACAGAAGGTCAGTTTCCGAGATGACGCCACGACGATAGTTCAGTGTTTTATGCGCTGAGACCGTTATATCAACTTGCCCAAGTTTAGATATTTTAAGTAAGGAAGCAGATTGGGAGGCTGAAGCCGTATCAACGAGCAAGTCTCCGGAACGAAGACGCTTGACGTTTCTAGGCTCTCCAATGCAAGCTTGAATATATTTGTTTATGAGAAAAGGAGACATTTTTTGCAGTTCGCCAGAAGAACTAGATATTACTAGAAAACGGGGACTATTACTGGGGTCACTTTCATTTTCGCTGGTACGTATTCTCTTTGTATTAGACGTACTGCCATTTTTGGTGTCGGGTTTTTTAGATTCTGAATCGCTTTTCATGAGTTTTGACAAGGCAAGAATGTTTATATTTTTTTGAGCCATATTTGAAAGGAAAGGAAATTCGGACCCGGCGTCCCCACCCACCACGGAGTCCAACAAGGGGACGCAGATTCCTGCGCCAGGGATAACTGGGTCTATACGCAATCTGAAGCCCCACAGTCAGCTTTCCCGAAAGCAGGAACTCCCTAAAGCGTATCCCCAAGCCACTGACACAAAGATCAGTGACCAGCCGATTGACACCCGTGAGGACGACAAGGTGCCTCCCGTTTAGCTGAAGCAGAGGCCAAAGCAGTGTGTTGGGGACAGTACCTCGCCCCTCAACTACCAGGACCCTCCTTTCCAGCGACACGGGTCTCCACGCACGGCAAACACGTGGGCAGTTTTCTCGTCATTCGAAAACTAGAGACAAGGGATGCCCCAGTCTCTCATAACGAGCCCCAACCTCCGAAGAGGAAAACCACGAGGGAGAAAGGAAAGATAGAAGTCACAGTTCAGAGGAGTGGAGACGGAAAAGAGGACAGATCACTGGGGCTTCAGGATCGTGACACCCGTCTCACCAAGAAGGTGATCCCCTGAAGGGCTAGGGTACCTCGGGATTGCCACACCCGTACTCACAAAAGTGAGCCCCTGAGGGCCACTTTCTTATGGAAGAAGCGGCTGTCTCTTTCTTATAGAGGCGCCGAACAATAGTTACTGCTGCCTCCTATGAAGGGACGGACTCCTATGAAAGGTGATATTATTGTTGCCTCCTATGAAGGGACTCCTATGAAGGGACAATTGATATGCATTGCCTTCTCCATTATTTAAACTCGGGCCCCTCGGCAAGGCACTCAAGATCATTGACCACTTTTCCATCTGGACAGCACTGCGAATAATATTTGACTTGGTAATATTTTTTCTCTATAATAAGCCACTGCCGTTGCAAATTCCTTTGAATTTTATGAAAATTTAGGTGTCTGTCTAAAATGCAATTAATATAAAGCGTTGCGTTATGTACTGCAGACTATCCATTACACACACGCATATGACAAAATATACACAGTGAAAACAATTTTAAAATGACGTTTTATTTTCTTTGCATCTTCTAGATTCAGGAGTAAATTTTTAGATTATGTAATACTAAGTAATATAAAAACATTATATAGCATGCTTTGTCTGGACCATAAGAAATATAAAACTACAATATTTTAATAATTCATTCTAAAATGAATTTAGCATTTCTTTTATTTCCAATATTCACTTTTAAGTCTCTACAGTAGAGGACTGAATTGGATTATATAGACCAGGGGTCCCCAACCTTTTTGTCCCTAACAGGACATTCTAGAATATCTGTTAGACAGCGGGCAACATTTACAAGGTGAATTTATAATAGGATAGAGGTTAACGATCGGCGGGCGTCCTGGTACCCCCGGGTATAGGGCTGTGAATCTCTGATTTAAATTATAGCAAAGCAGCTGGGCAGCTTTTTGTGGGAAAGCTTTTGTTGAGGAACTCTAAGAAAAAACTGCATCGTAATTATGCTACACATACGAAAAATCTCAAAACTTTCCATGGAGCTTGTCAATTCGCCAGGATTTAAACCCGAGTAGACCACCATATTAGAGTTATCATCATATTAAATCAGGTTTTAAACGTACTCTATATTTTGAACAGTTTCTATGTAAATATTTATGATATAGTTCGTCTGAATGTCAACTATTAATAAAGTTCATAAAGAAAGGGAATAACAAGTAAGCATGAAACTGTTATAACAAAATTCATTAAAAATATTTTCATTTAGTTTTTATTTAACACAGACGCTATTTGCGAATCCAGCCAACGGGCTGGCTGTATAGTCTTTCACGTGGTTTACCCTATGTGTAAAAATACACGACTCAGTTTCTCTCAAAAAGATGTCCACGATGATATCTCTTCCCTTAGTAAATAGCGTCGGTGTGCTTTTCATAATAAAATAAACCAAACCTTCAGCTATTTTATACTTTATGCGCAATTAAATATTGGATGATTTCATCATATATTAATGTTGTACAGACTCTCATTTATGACAAACATGGCAATCACGGCAGTTTCCTTTAGACTGCTGATTATGTATTTATGCGCCACCAAATTTTGTTTCTTTAAATAATTCGTGTTTGATAAGAAATGGTTCTCCTCACAATACACAGTAGTCTAACAAATTTGTCACACGTATGCCTAAAAAGGAGGCAGAAAATTTCGTCTTTAAAATAAATGTTCGTATTATTATACAAAGATGGAACACTTTCAACATAATACTCAAAAAATATTTTTCCGACTTTATGTTCTTTAGTTGGAGCTAATAATGGCAGATCGTTAAAAGATTTTGGGTGCTTTTCCTTCGGTTACTTCGTGCACATCTACCGTTGATTTAATCGTTGTATATATGAAGTTATATTTTTAAGACTAGAATCGCATTTCTGATGTACCACTAACTACGGTTTGAGGTTATTTGGACCGCAATATAGTTAATGGGGGGGAAAATCTTGAATTTTCTATTTTTTAAATAAAATATGTGATAATTCAGTGTATTAATTTTATTTATGTCACAGCCTTAAAAACATTTAAAAGGTTTTTATTTAATTTTTTATTTTACCAAATTACATGACAGCAATATCTCTGTTACAGTATAAATCATTAATATTTTTCTTATACCCTACATAAAATATTTTCAGTATAGATATTCATAGAACAAAGTATTGCTTCTCCTTTTTATTAATTAGAGTTCCGTTATACAATATTAAAAATGAAATAAATTATTATCATTATTTCTATTTCCAATTTACACAAATGATTAATTAAGTACATCTACTTAGAGAAGACACACACACAAATTTATTGCGCCATGCAAAAATATTTATAGTTTAGTTTTTCTTATATTGGTTAACTTTACATCGTTTACGCATATTTGCAGACTGTACATTGTTTTAGGCTTCTCATGGGAACAAAAAATGTAATTTGCTGAAAGCTGCAAGACCACATCTAAATAAAATCCTAACAGCTAATGTTAGCATTGGGAATAGTCTCGTTTATAAATGATCTGTGCATTTATCATATATAAATCAACGATGTTAAACAGCAGATGTAATGTCCAACGTCAGCTTGAAGACCTGATGGAATATTTTGCAGCCATTTGATCTTTTTCTTATTCTACATTTGGTTGTATTGTAAATATTGACAACCTATGGCGTTTTTTCTCTTTTGATATAACTTTCAATGTTAGATGAAAAGTACTTACGAGAAGGACAGTTTGTTTTTTTCGTCATATGGCATGAGAAATATGTTGTTATCATGCTTAATAAATTTACTACGATATAATCAATGTTTTGCATCATTGTTGAAGGAAAGAAACACCTCTATTTTTTTCAAGATTGGCTTTATGCAGCCAATTTCGTTTTTCCTCAAATATTTTTATTAAATTAAAAAAAACATAAATTGTCCTCTGTACTGTTTCTTTCGGAGATATAAATAGGCTCAATCAGCGGATAAAAGTCATACTTCCATCTGGTTTATTCAAATGGTCTGCTTTCTTTTTTTCTCAAATAAGGAAATTCATTTACATCTTATTTTGCTTTAGTATCAATTAAAAGCCAAAATTCTATGACCGATTTATCGGGATTTTCCAGCATATTCTTAATAAAGTAGCATGCTGCCTTTTCAGGGAAAAACTGTTTGTGAAACATAATATTTTCCTTTGGTTTATATCACAAAAATAATTCTTAATAGGTAGTTCATAGTTCTGAAGCAAGACAAATGAATATTTTGTTGCTTAATGTACGATCTAGTTTGTGACCTTTACGATCCAGTTGACTTCAAATTTATTATTTTTCAAACATGTGTTTCTAGCCATACTGTCATTGAAGAATTTCAAACCTCAGGATTTCGGATATGAAACCCAAACAGAAAGCAGCTGAAGGGCCATGGGGATATATTAAAGCTAAAAAAGCATCTAGCTGATTACGCTATAGCTCCAAATTAAATTTTTTAACTTTTGACATATCTCGGTGTTTTGTAAAACATCTTGAAAAGAATGTCTCCAAGGGAATTGGCTGAAATAATTTCCTTTTTCTACATGAAACAACAGTTGCTTTTTTTTCACTGCACTAATAGTTGCTTTTTTTCCCCTTTCTTTTGATTGATTTTTTTTATTCTCCAAACGTCTAATTTACCTTCATTTCCTTATTGAGCTAAGGCTTTTTTCCATGCCTTGGTGTTATTTTGGGCCATGCCTACTTTTTCGACTGAATTCTTGTTCAAGGGTAAATCCTTGATAACTTGATGACGCATTACAGTTGGCGGAAGATCTTTTGAGCAATTTCTTTGAACTTGAACGGCAATTACATGGTAGAGACATTAGGTATTTTTTGAAAGCAGCAGACATGAAAAGTGAGCAATGCCCTTGCCGGGACTCGAACCACGGACCTCTTGAATACGTGTCGTGAGCTGACCACTACACCGCGAAGGCATGCCAAAAACTCGGGAGAAATACCTTATATGCTGCCCTCCCCCCTTTTAAAGGGGATTTGGGGACCCAGTCGCCAAATCCTGATCGTGGATTATTTTAGTTCGGGCGCCACTTAAGTTATTTTATTATTATACTAAATTATTTTACTTCGGCGCCATTTGTAGAGACAGTAGGATTCTTTTTTTTGGATCAGGAGATGTGAAAAATGAGCAATGCCCTCCCCGGGACTCTCACCACGGACCTCTCGAATACCCGCCGAGTGTGCTGACCACTACACCACGAAGGCACGCTAAGAAGGCGGGAGAAATACCTTATATCAATCCAGACAGAAAATGTGTTCTGAAGTATCTCTTCTCATTATTGTTAATTATTTTAACGTTTCAGTGAAAACCTATCTTTTAACTTCTTACCGTTTACGTTCCGACCATATATTTTCTGATGATTATTGCTCGAATATCAAAGCTCGATCAACCTGTAAATTTTGCTCCTTCTTCAGATTCATCCTGTATGAAGATTTCATGCTTTATTATGCATACATAAATAACGCATTTGCAAAAGAAGCAGGTCACAATTTTTCTTAGTTTTCGCTGATTTATGATCACATTTGATAGACTGCCAATAATATTTATACGAGATAAAAAATTTCGCAGCTATATTCCTTCATTGACGTTATGAATTTTAAGCTATCGTCATGTCCTTTACGTGTAAAACCTTCATGATCCCAAAACGGATCTTACATTGAATCTTAATATACGTTTTCCCATTACTTTCGTTATTTTATTAAAAACTTCAAATTGTGAAACCAAAATGCTAATTTGAAATTGCATTTTAGTTTCCTCTCTGTTCAGAATCTTTATTTAATTAACCATTATTTTCCTTGCTCTGTTTTTTTTCTACTTTTAAGTGCATTAGTATAAGAAATAAATAATGCGTGGACTGCTGGGTAAAAAGTTATTAACTATAAATTCTTCTTTAAAACTCAAGAAAAGGATCTACTTCGTTTCCTTTTCACAAGATAGATTGTATTAAAAAATGGAGGCATTTTGATCTTATAGCTTTCTTTGTGTCAGTTTCATAATTTGCAAAAAAACTGATCTGTTTTTTATCTTTACTTTCGAAAAAGAAAGGGCTTTAACGCATTATCTTCTTAAAGCTCCAAAGGTCGAAGAAAAGAGTTTAAAAATTTTTAACAGCGATGTAATAGATATGAAATATATAAAAAAGTAGCTTGGCTGCAAGGGTTTTTTCCCTTTTAATTTAAAACTATTTGCTAAACATCATGCATGGTCTATTTTAAAAGAGCCTATTTTAATCTGCTACATATGCTTACTTATTCTCACATAAAAACCTGACACCTTTTTTTTATTCTTCTAGTATTTCATCTCAAATAAATTGTTGTTAGATTTTTATCATTGAATGCATAAATTTGAACGAAAAGGAAGCATTTAAAATTCTTTTTGTAACAGAGCATAATATAAAGTATAAATCTGCAGCACAGAGGATGAACTTAAAGTCATCAAGCATTCTAGAGATAAGAATTGGATTTAATCGAGGTTTCTTCAAGTTTAGTTCTGAGCGGAGTTTTAAGTAATTTCATACAGGTATCTGTTAATACCTCCGATTTATTAATACGCTTAATGAAAAATGCGGTAAATTATTTTATAAAGCTGTTTATAAATACGTGTATTTGTTTAAAAGTTGAATTAAAACCAATGCGTGATTACACAGAGCAGTCTGTAAATACGCCTATTTGTTAATATGTTAAACAGAAGCTGCAATATTCATGACTTTATAACTGTTGTTTTTAAATCTTAGGTGCTTCGGAAAAATTACTTTAATTTAGCAAACAGATTATGCCAGAGAGCGCAACCACAGAAAGAATAGTGAATATCTTGACCGATAATTAAAAGTAATAGCTACGATCACAAGAAGTAGCAAATAGCAATTTGATTGATTAAAGAGAAGAAATTTAATATCAGATACTAAATCTGATTGCCAAAGTTTTAAATTTCATAATATGGTAACCTTTTTTGAGGATTTTATTACATATAAAGTTGTAAGGTCTGCTTTTACCTTTTGTGTGAAATCCGGACAGTAGTGACTGAACAGAGGAAGGGTCAAAACTACTATTTATTACACTCTTTAACTATTTACGATGTGTTAACTCGAAGCTAACACACTATGCCTCTGCTTGGGCGGTAACTGAAACAGTAAGAACTAAACTGAAAATTTGAAGATATTAACAAGTAGTAGAATTACGCAACAGGGCTCTGACTATCCTGTTTCCTAACAGAGCGTTGATAAATTTAGTGCCAGCAAAGTAATAGCTGTTACGCCACATTTAACCAACAATAACTGGTAAGCCGAAGCTCGGGCTACAACAAGCACGGAGTTTTCCCAAACTCTCTAACTTTCCCTTCAAGAATTTAAACCCTTTCTGCCACTGGTAGAATTTGCATTAATTCACGCGCGCTACCAAATTTAAATATTCTGGCACTGACAATTAGGTGAATGAAGCTTATAGGAAATGAGCTTAAAATTAAACTGTTTATTTAAAATAAATATAAATCCCTACATCTGCCCATGTCAGAATTTAACAGACTTTGATAAAGGTCTTTAGAGACCTGTTACAAACTGATAAATTCTACAACTAACATTGTTAATCAAAAATTCGTTAAGGTTTTACAAAGCACGGAACAGATAATAAAACAAATTCCAAATTAGGGCTTCCAGATGCCCATATTCGGGTGGAAACGTATGTTATTCAAAATTTGATGGCTATAGGAACCGTTATTTTATCACGATGCGAGAAACGTACATACATTTATGCGGATTCTTCATTATTTAATTTCTTTGAATGTAACTTTGAACTCTAATATTAAGTGGCAACAATTTTAAAATTGGATCAACGTTTATAGTGAATCAACGCAAAATGCCAAAATGAAATTAATAGTCCTTCTGAGCAAATTGCCCCTTTGGACTGAAAAAATATACTCAATATCGAGGATACTCTCTATCTGCCATTTTTGGGCTTGATTTAAATGACGTAGCAGAGAGTTTACTTAGATCAATATTTTCGATATAAAGTATGTAAGTCTAAGCACTAATTTATTCTCATACACTTTCAGTTGGTGAAAATAAGACTGTTGGTAACGAATTCATGTAAACGTTCCAGAGAAAAATGAACTGTTTGGTTTGGTTTATTTGATTGCCGTTAGACCACGAAGACATACTGGAAGAGGGGAGCTTTTAAAAAGCGAGTGTGTATTAGGGGACCCTATCGCCAAATCCTGGTTGTGGCAAACTAAAAAGGGTGGATCTACAAGTAGATCCCGGACTAAAAAGAGTGTTTGACCACCACCCGTTTTAGGCATAGGTTTTTGAGTCATTAGGTTTCTTTGAAGCAGGAGACATGAAAAGTGAAATATGCCATCACCGGGACTCGAACCTGAACCTCTCAAATACTCATTGAGTGTGCTTTCAATTATACCATGAAGGCATGAAGAAAGAATGAAGAAAATACTTTATAAATTCATAGAAAATTACGAGTAATTTTTGGTCTAAATACTTTACTATATTTCTTCGACATTTGCAAAATATTATTTGCGTTTTGAGTTTGTAGGCAAATCACTCAGTAATCTTATCATATTTAACATGTGACAAATATTTACCACTCGAGTGTATAATGTTTCATAAACGTATGTGTGTCCTAAAAGGTTAAAGCTACGGTTTTGAAAACATTTCTGTAAGCGGCAAAGCGATCCTTGCTTCTCTATCATCAAAGAGCGTATTGGATGTCGAAAATGCAGAAATACATTTACTGATCATTAATAACTACACGCATTGCATCTACCTGTGTTGCAAATGGTAATGCAGACAGACAATGACACTATCTACCCACCTCCAATTACAGCAACCCTCCTTTCCTTCCAAATAGCGATGAAGATCCTACAAATTGCGTAGTTGCACGTTCGGGTGAAATAGCCCAAAGAAGTAAGGTTGCAAGTTTAATGATGGTTGCCCATTATCTGAAACAAGCCTCTTTAATTCGCACCAAGCCAAAGCGTGAGGGAATTCAACATGGGAGTCACGTTTTTGGAGCCGGAGGCGTGAGGTATTTTAATCCGATTCGGTTTTGACTTTTCGAACGTGGGTAATAGATTTTAGAAGAGATGGGAACACTGAAGCGATGCAAATTAGAAGAAAGCGTAGTGATTCGACTCATCGCTGGCTGAACGTGTAATACTATTGAACCCGATTTACATTACTGAATTCGAACGGAACTATCTATTAGAACCTACCATGACTCGGAATGTGATAGAAATAATTCACGTGTTAAGACATTAAAATGCTTTGCCATAGTTTAGATATCTTGTTACTTAAAAAATTAGTAACTAAAGGGTTTTATGAATTTTTAATCTTACACAAGAAGAGGACATCTATCTGGTGAGAAGAACTAGGATATAATTTCCATCAGATATAGGAAAAGAAATTAAAGAATACATTATATTTTCATAACCTATATTCAAATACCAATGCAGTAAATATTGCATGCAAGAATGCTTTAGAAAATGAAGCCGCTTGTTATATAGCAAGCTTATAAACCTCATTACTTTGACTGTTTTATTCAAGCACATAATTTTTTATTTGAATTTATCTTTCATATTCCACTAATTAATTTCCTGTTCTCCTCAAAAAGAAAGAATAGAAGTTCAGAGGGATTGTACTTGCAACTAAATGTAACTTGTGGCAAATCCTTGAATAGACGTGGAAGTGATTAACCACTCTGCGTAAGATGATGTAAACTGAAGAAGGATATTAAAGAAGCTTTTATTCAGAACTCAAAATAATATAACAGAAGACTTTTCTTGCGGTTACAAACCAGCCAGCATTTATGGCATAACTCAAAATGATAGAAATTCAAATTAAAACTAAATCGTAAGTTAGTCTGTTTTAATTTGAATAACGTATTTTTTTAAATTTTAATTTAAGTTAAATAATTCAATAAAAATCAAATTAATTTAATTAATGAAATTAATTAATTTATCAAATTAATCAAAATAATTTAATTAAAATTCAAGATTAAATTATTATTAAAAATCAAACTAATAATGATTTAATTTGAGTAATAATGCGCAAGTTGGCTCAAATATAAACCGGTATGAAAAGCACTATTGGAAAAAATAAGGCAACGCCGAAAACAGGCAGCTATAGCAGAATCGCAACTAGTAAAAGAACATGCTTTGATTAAACAATCTAAATCCTTCCTTTAAGTACTCTCCCTTTTTACCTCATTTGAATACGCGAGAACTAAAAATTAGCATTATGGTATTAAAACTTAAAGGCAAATGACGGTAAACATATTTAGCATAACTGGTTAGATGAAAATAATTAAATTTCTAAAAGCTAATAACCTTAGTATTCAATTTAATTGTTGCATTCTAGATTAGTTCATTAATACATTGCCGATCCGCATTTCATCTGCATCAGTTTAAAAGTAGGAAAAATAATTTTTAATATATGATGAAGACAATTCATACAAATTATAAAGTAGAGAATATACGAAATGCTCTTTACTGTCATTGGTTCACTATTATCGAACACAAAAATTTATTACAGTTGGATTTTAAGTACACTGAAATCCAGTCGAGATGCTAAAGATACTGCGCACGTACAAACTCTAAATATTGCTGTCAAACTGAAAATGTCTTTTAATAACGGATTATAGGGTTATGAACACGAATTTCTTTTTCTTTTTCTGAAAAAGGCAGTTACTTTTCTCTTACAATCTTGCTAGGCTTCCTAGCAGGATTTCAAGGCAGAGACGGGTAAGCAGATAGAAATATGCTTTCACGTCAAAAAAAAACTGATTTTGAATCATTTCTTTCGAAGGTATAAAGTGATAAATGCTATAAAAATAGTATTTGTATATTAGTCATTGCTCCTTATCTCCAGAGCCCAGAAAATTGCTCTTCTTCAGTAATATGCATACAGATGATCACCTAGCTTGAATACGTCAAGTCAACATTTCGTAAACATATTAGCGATATAATTAAGAAATAAATTTGTAGATTAACATCAGCGAAAATGGAACAAGTTATGTTAAATCTAACCTATGGCATTAACTTTCCGAACAACATTATATATACAGAGAGAGAGAGACAGAGTCTTCTAGAATAAATATGTATTTTCTATTTTTTTTCTCAAATACCTTTCTTTCAAATGGATAAATATAATATAATCTAAAAAATGTAACATCTGAATTCTTAATTTATCTATACAAAATTGTCTTTAAATATGCCATGAATAACTTTGAAGTATGCAAAATATGATATTCAATGAAAACTTTAATCAACATTTATCATGTAAAAATAGTTTTTATTGAGCTAAAGTTAAATTCAGAAAACTTTTAAAGTTGTATATGCAGTTCAAAAGTAAGGCAGATAATTTTTGAAATAGCGAGAAGATGGCGAATATTTCAGGACTTAATCGTCTCTGATTGAGCTTTTGGAGGAAACTGAGCAAAGTTATAAAAGAAAAAAAAATTAAGTTAAATAATATTAAATAAAAAAAAATCCGAAAGCTTTCAGATTTTACATTACGTCCAGAGGGGAGTTTTTTCGTTTTGTGTCTTACCTTTATTTATTAAATATCATATTCTTCGCCCCTGAACCATAAAATTCAGTTCAAGAGCAATGTCGCAAAATAAATTTAAATTGAGCAAATCTTTAGTATTTCCGATACACAGTCT
This sequence comes from Stegodyphus mimosarum, assembly GCA_000611955.2. Classification (NCBI taxonomy): domain Eukaryota; kingdom Metazoa; phylum Arthropoda; class Arachnida; order Araneae; family Eresidae; genus Stegodyphus; species Stegodyphus mimosarum. Next base: position 343,538 of record KK112590.1, read on the forward strand.
CACGCGCTGGAGATATTTTTTTTTTTCTGTAAAACGTTGTCATTGCTCGCTTTGAAATCTTCAATATTGTTAATCAAAAATTCGTTGAAGTTTTACAAAAGATGATATCGATAATAAAACAAAATCCAAATTTCAAAATTGGGTTTCCAGATGCCCATATTTGCAGTAAGATTACGTCATGGAAAATTTCGTTGCTCTAGGCAACGTCGTTTTATCACAATACGAGAAACAGGCATACATTTATGCACATTCTTCATTATCTAATTTCTTTAAATATAATACAGGGTTGTAGTATTTGGTGGCAACAATATGAAAAGTGAAGCCACATTTAATGTTTCCGGCGTAAAATGCCGAAACGAAAACAACAGTCCTTCAGGGACAAAGCCCCTTTGGACTAAACCTGCTTTTAGAAATAATCTCTATCACTATAGGAGCTTGATTACTATACAACAAAATTTAGAACTTAGAGATATCTAGTAATTTTTGCATCTCGCCAAAATGTACTTAAAAAAGTTAGTGGAAAAAGATTTCAGGCAAAAGAAACCAATTTTTCATGATTGACTGATGTAATTTCAAGAGAGGTTTTCCTTGAATTAGTGCAGATAGATCCATTCAGCTGTTGAATTCAAGAGCCGCAGGCATGCGTTCTATTCAAGTACCCAGTCGAGATTCAGTTATATCTGCGCTTACACCTGGGCATGGTCAAAACACGAAATAAACACCCCTGTCTGATTACAGGTAACAGAATAGTTTATGGATTGTTATGCGGAAAGAGGAACATGCACGCTGCGAAAAAAAATGGGACAGTTTCTATGTCTCCCATATCTCCCATTCCTACTGGGCCGATTAACGAAATTCAAATTATATTTTTCATGTCTCGAAAGCGCCATTTAGGACACGTATTAGATTTATATATATTATTGTTCTAATATAGGTATTTTGAAACAAAATCGGACTTTTTCTGAAATAACATGCCAGTTTTTTTCCATATTCGATTCTTTGACTCAAATTATACCTAAACATTAAATTTTGTAAATTGTGGTGAGAAATTCAAAAATTTATCTTGGCGCATTTTTTCACTTGGCGCCAAGAGAATAATTCACTTGTCGAACTTCTTAATTTGTGGAACTGTTTCGTTAAATATGTTTACTAACCAGTTACGTTAAATATGTTAATATTTTCCCTTTTTTTTCCATTGTACACGACGGAAAAAATGTCATCATTCATACTTTCAAATAACTTTAACAAAGTGCTTAAATCGCATTTGCCGTTATTATCACGTCCAACATATATGCCAAATACGGGCCGATGTATAAATTCATGTATGTCACAAAATTTTGAATAAAACCACTCATTTATTTGCAGGTGTGGCTAGAAATACATCTACGTTAAGATGATGTTACAAATTTTACACGTTATAATAAAAAACCTTTTTTGAAAAATTTATAAAAGATATTTAAAAATAGAAGTTTTAAAAATGAATCATAAAAAATGCGCGAATTATATTTGGATTAATCCTAAACTTCGAATTCTGAAAAAAGAAATCAAGTAAGTTTAATAAAAAAAGATATATTAATAAATGTATTTCAAATTCAATTAACATTGAGGAGCTAAAATTTTGAGATATTTTTTTAGAAACTACTCCTACGATTAGTACGATTTTAGAAACTACTCGTACAAAACTTCGTAGTTTGGCGTAATTTGAGACGTAGAATCGAAACAGGGAAAAAACTGGCATATCATTTCAGATAAATTTTGATTTTGTGTAAAAATACCAGTATTAGAACAATGCTATATATAAATCTAATACACATCCTAAGTCTGGCTTTCAAGACATGAAAAACGTTCATTAAATTTTAGCAATCGGCCCTGTAGAACGGGAGATATAAAACTGTTTTTTTTTCGCAGTGTACATGTTCAGCGCAGAACTTTTAGGATTCAGCGAAGAACTGGATTGTAACTTATATCCATATCCAGAAAATATAACAATTTAATTTCTGAAAACCGAGGAAATTGAGAGAATAAGTGGCACATAATATCCAAGATAATATCCAGGATAGAATACTCTAGAGGAAACACATAAAACACTTAGCGAAATCCTTCTGCCACTGATTTCCTTCATATAAGTTCTCTGGCACACATTTTCTTGCCAATAATGTTTTGCCAATCAAAACATTTTGGAGGCAAAACATTATCTGCAGTATTTTTGTAAACGTTATTACTTTATCTCTAGCTGCACCTTCTAACTTGGTTCACAACGAACATTGCATGCTACGGAAGTGTGGGAAATAGCAGAGAGTAAAACTGGCACACTGAAAGATCTGACGAAAAAATGCAAGTGATTGTTTCCGGGGATATTTTTTAGAGACTGAAAAAATTAAGACCTAGAATTAAAAAACAAATAATCGTAACCTAAATGCACACTGGAAATGTTATATCGCTGCAAAGACTTGGCGAGAAGAAAGCGTAATCCCTAACAATCGATAAGTTTTCAAATCTTAATCTTTAAAAACATTAAGATGAAGACGCGAGTCTGACTTCCCCACAATCCAATTACTTACACAACTGAGGCACCAAAACCGGATTGTGGTATTTGCTTATGACTTAGATTACATTTTTTCAGTTAGTAACGTTAAATATCTGCATTTGTTTCCGGGTTACTCTTTTCTTCAATTCCTAAGCAAATATTAGTTTAATTTTATTTATTTTATAACGTATTTCGTCGTCTACGATCTTATTAGATTTGTTCTTGTTTAATCGGTTATGGCAAAGTATACCGGTGTTATCTACTAAAGAAAAGGATTGTTTCTGCAGATGTCCTTGAAAGATAAACTGCATTATATCTTCAAAAATATTATAAAATAAAAAATTAATTATATTCAGAAATGCATATTTACATTATATCTCCAGAAAATCTTTAGATCTTACGTAGCCAAAAGATTTATAATCATGTTTTAAGTCTTAATAAGTGCTGTATGATAATGCACATCTTTTCAAATGAATTCATTTAGCTTCTTCTGTTATTGTTTGACAAATCAATGTTTTCTTCAACTAAATTCTGGACGCTAAAGAACTTTATGAGTTAGGATGTTTCTAAGAAAGCCAAGAGTAATGCTGTATTTTCTTCTTCTAAAAGAAGATATGCATCAAACGCTGTAAAACAAATACAAAGCTGTAGAACTTCGAAGACACAGTTCTTTCAGCGAATACAGTTTGTGGGACAATAAATATAACGATTCCCAAATTTTCTACCCATAAAAATTAACCACATATCCCAAGATAAGCGCGATAAGCACGGTAAGCTGTGATCACGCTAGGAATCGTTTTGCAAGTAGGACCAGAGGAGCGTGACGTTAAGCGAGGGAAGCTGCACTTTCCGGCGATTTCGTGAGCTTCTGGCTGTTAGGAAGAAGCCCAAACACATAAATCATGAAAACGAAAGGAGGAGATTCTAACACATACCTCGACACTTACCACTCACGCGATAATCCAGAAAATTCATGGAAATCTTGCCTTGAGATAATGCTGAGTATGAGAAGTTTACTAAAGCTTTTGTATATTTTCTTTTTGCTCATTCTTATTTAATGCGCAAGAGAGAATATTTATTCTCTCTCACATCTAGTCTAACAGGAATTATGTAAAATTTCTGCACATAAAAACAAAATGTGCATTTACGATGTGTTTACGCAAAGGAATATCCAAAGGTATCGTTACGAGTATATTTAAGGACAAATACGATAATTTATAATAATAACAACTTATATAATATCTTAAGTTTAATAATCGTTACCTTTATAAAACGATTAATGTCTCGCATTAATCGTTTTTAAAAATTTTCATGACATAAATTGTTTTTATTTAATTAAATTTTCTTTACTTTTTGAAATCTGTACTTC
>KK112590.1:347495-360192 GCA_000611955.2 Stegodyphus mimosarum
TGTGCAAAATTAAAATGCACATAAGATCGAATTTCTGAAAAACTATTGAAAAGATTTTAATGAAATTTGGTATGAATATACATCTATAACAGAGAAATAGATGTACAATCCAAAAGTCATTTTATGCGCTCATGATTATCAGTAAAACTCAAAATACCGAACTGTCCAAAATATACTTTGTGATATCGAACTGAAAATTACTCTGATATGGAGTACCGTTTCCATATCACGGCCAGACAGTTCGCCGGCGGGATGGAATATTAGACAGGTGGAAGTTCAGGAGTCCTTGTGTCAGTCGATCTCATTTCTGCTCGCTTTTCAACTCCGAAATGATTCTCGAAGGAGGATTCAGAGATGAAATTGCCTTCCCAAGAGCCCACAGACATGCACTATAAGGTTAGGTTCAGAAGATCTGCATGGCCGATACATGCGGCGAATATCCTCACCTTCCAGTCAGTCTTCGACCAGTTGAGACTTAACTGGACGAGTGTTGTGGCTCATTAAGATGAACCCAGGACCAATTGCGCTTCTTAAAAGCCGAACACAGTATCCTAAGATTTTCTCTCTATAGAATTAAAGTAGCCTTTGTCAAACATATGCAGTGGCATACTGCCATCTCAGATAATGCCTGCGCACACCATTACATCTCCAGCACCGTAATGATCATTTTTTCTTGTAGAAACTTGAGAGATAGTGTCCCGTTCCAGACTCTCTCCAGATACAAATATGCCGAGAATCAGTGTACAGAAGGAAACTCGACTCTTCTGTAAAAAGGCATGATGCCCCAATGAAGTCTGGTTCAAGGGGAATATTGTTTGCACCATGCTAAAACGCGGTCCCTTGTATGCTTTAGTGAGAAGGAAACAGCAGATCTGTAGTATACAGTCTCAAGCTTTTGGGAAACTGTAGACTGTGAAACCAGGTTTTCTGTGGTAGCATAGAGACCACGGAAGATCTATAAAGCTGTAGCAGTCCTGCGTCGCTGCTCTTAAAATGCCAAATAGCGATTCCAATTCGTTATTGTGGATCTTAGTTGACCTTATCCAGGTCTTTTCAATATAGTTCCAGAGTCCTGAAACAATTTCCACAAATTGCAGACGTGACTGAGTGCTACTTTGATATCTGTAGCCACTTGCGCTTGCGATTGGTCAGCCGATAGTCTCCTGAGAATTCTGTATCTCATTCCGTCATCCATACGTCTGTGGGTATGTATTGTTCTTAGGTTCGTGGTTATCCATACTTCGTGGCCATTATAATCTACCGGTACAATTTACCAGCAATCAAATCAAGTTGCTTTGGAATGCGCGAAATGAGTGAGGTGTTAGAAATGCGATAATGTGACATGCTTTTGCTTATGTAGCCTAGTAAATCAGTTATAAGCATTTCTCAACAAACGCCTAAATACGACATGTCACGCACAATAAGTAAATGGATTCCTACTGAAAGAGGATGAAGGTAGGTCGATAAAGGAGAGAGATCTTAGTCTCGTAAACAGAATGGAAATCTGTGTCATCAAAATAAACGGGAAACATACTGTAGAGAGCGGAGAGTTAAAGTAAAAAAAAGGAATATATACGTAATTGAAGAGAGATACAAGTGTATATCCTAGGCATGTATCCAAAGAAGCAAGGAAATGTAATAACACCGTATTGAGTCAAAAGTAATGCAAAAAAATGAAGAACATTACATAAATCAAAATACTGGAATTTTCATCTAAATAGAAAGAAATATATATATATTACTATATATATAATGTAATAAATCTTATTAATAACTTGTTAAAAAACAATGTATTGAAATAAATATGCCTGGGTTACAAAATTATCGTCTTTTATCCTATGAATGGCCTTATTAATAGCAATGTAATTCAGCAAGGAATAGATTCTTCCTAGCCGCCTAAGCGGTATAGCGGTTAGCGTCGTTGACTACAGTGCAGAAGGGCTAGGGTTCGAATCCCAGAGAAGGCATGGAAGTTTGCAAACGTATAGTGTCGGTACGGCATGGCGGCACTCTAAATATGCGGCGAGCCGAAAGTCCTCTCATGTGGTTTGGTGGAAGGGGGGATGGGAGACCCTTGGACCCGTTAACTCGGAGTGCTCTCCCTCAAAATTGGGGTCGGAACTGAGCCAAATCGCACTGTCACCTGTTAGGTGCTCAAGGCTGTTGCCAACGACAGGGGTAATTGTGCGATCCTTGCCACGAGGAATTTTGTGGGCTTGAGCTGACTTCCTCAGACAAGTGAGCATAAGCAACAACAACAACATAGATTCTTTTATTACTGCAACTCTGTCATCGTTTGAAGAAATTACTGTTAAAATTCGTAAATCGTCAGAGATGTAGTCGATTTGAACATCATTGTGAAGAAGCTTGTTTCATACATAGGAATGAGTGTTTGGGATCCTCATTAAAATCTTGTTTGAACACTTTGAAGTTTGTTTATTTCAGTGCTGGAAGGACAGAACATACTGGGGATGCATAACACATTATGAATCTAAGGTATGTGATGCAGATTTGTTCTTCCTGCCAAACCTAATTCCACATTTCCTTGCAATAAAACTTGAATGTAATTTGACCTGTCTCATGCCTGCAATATAGATAATATGAGTGCCCCTGACAATCCTCTGATTAAGATATACCCTCAGATAACTGACCTCATTTACTTTCGGCATTGCTGACCAAAGAGGTACTGCTGACCAAAAGGCGCTGCTGACCAAACGGCTGCGCAGTAACATTAATTTTTCTTACCTTTGCTACATATAAGTAGAAATTTAGACTGAGGCACATGTCCTTCCGTCTTCATTTCCTCCTACAGTTAAGCTAACAGTTATATACTTCAACGAGTAATAGCATTTTACAGAGGATGAATCAATCTGAAATTTCCTTTCGACAAGCAACGAAATGAACTGAAATAATCCCGTGTCTGACAACATCACTTGCTCAGGTTACTTATCATGTAATCGAAGATATTTGGGAGGAAATCTGTCTACAAAAGAATCTGATGTAAACTTCAATTTATTGTGTAATATGTGGCAGGTGCTAATATTATGATTAAATTAATGTGAAGCCACACAGCAGTAGAATTTGAACTTCCGATGTCGAAATCATTCCAAAATTACTCAATGAAAGTAATTCTTCTCACGGTATACATAAATAGCCTTAGGAATGGCAATGTAATTCAACAAGGAATAGACGTTTCCGTTACTGAAACTTAGTCATTTTGTTATACATTCATATTACCACTCTTGGGAAACGTTGTACTGTCAAGAAATAATCTCCATTGAATTCTGTGATTACGAGAAAGCACGGGAGACTTCTGTGCATAATAAAAGTAATGCCACCTTGGAGGATATTCTAAGGGAACCAGCGCAGTGCAAATAAAGTTACTGAAATTTACCAAACTTCAGATTATCAGGACAATATTAAGTATAGGTATTTGTTTTACTACAACTATTCGTTTGAGAAAACTGAAATATTTATGCAATTTTCCTTGATGGTATTATACAGTGTTTATGAACATATATAAATATATATCCCTAATTAAAAACTAAAATTTCTTTCGCAACATTCTTAATAACGAAGATATTTTACTTCAAAATATCATTCGATGCAAACATATTCCCTTATTTTAGAATGCAGTGTTCCTAGGATCCGAAATGCGAACTCATCCAGTTTCTTATTTTAGTTTCTTAATTGTTATTGAAGTAATAGTAAAATTCATGATGAAATAAAGTGTATAATGTGTTCATAATGAATTCGTATAATCCTAGAAAAGCTATAGCTCAAACTTATAATTAATATATTAAAATTTTGCTTATTTTTAAATTTCGAAAATAAAATTGAAAGAGGAAATTGGGCTGACCTTCTTTTTAAAACTTTACGCATATATTTATATACAGAGTATACTGTATTTAAGCAAATAGCTTTCCTGAGCTTTTATTTTGGTAATGAAGCTTTATGAAATTTTGAACCGTTGTTAGCATAGTTGTAAAGACGCAGCGTCACTTATTAATTAAATATTCTCTACACCATGTTTAGAAGCTCTCAGCAGTTTATGGAATATGCAACTTTACCACATATTAATTGTTTGAAATATGAAGGGAAAGGTTACATTAGGTCATCTGAACAAAGGCTGTGGTGTGAACTGCTTTTCAGTCCGAACAAAATGGTGCCAGAGTCAGGCTTCGTTGGTTTCTGGTTTAATTTAAACGTTGTTGAGTACAATACATGAAACTTTATAAATAGGTTCTAGCAATACTTCGTGTTCTATAAGTATTCTTTTTCATTCTGGTTGCCTTAATTCTACGAATGTCTCGGGAATGTTAAAATAATCCCTTTGTACGTTTATTTTTTTACTCTCTATTTAAATTTTCTTACTAAGGACACCTTTAGCGCATTTGAAATCTGTAGCTACAATCAGGGTAAATAATTTTAATTTAATTATTTATCATACATAGTCGTGCATGAAAAGAGTGGCTACCTTTTTTTGTTTAGAATAGCTACCGACTATAGGCTATAACCTATAAGTAATGGATATAGGCTACATATTATAGGAGATAAATTCGAATGAAATCTATGGTCACATATTATAAAGTATGATTCTTCGAAATAAGAGGAATTAGTTCTTAGATTGGGAAATGATGGTAACATATGCAAGGACTGTAGTAAATCATTTTTCGCATAAGACTAATCTCATCAGTATGAATACACAGAATATGTTCAAAGTCTGTCAGGAAAAGCAGTATGTATCAATAACGTTTGCTTAATTTTAACTGTTTTTTTATTTAACGGGTTAATAACATTTCTTTATAAATAATTATCCTTATTTAGCAAGTTTGAGTAAAAACTAAATATATTTAATTATTATTAATTAATTTAATTATCATATTTTATAATTATTTTTATCTAATTTTAAGAAAACTGACAGAATGTTCCGTCTCACTTCTTAACTATAATTTTTACAGCCAATGTAAAACCAAAAATAAAATATTTACTATCAAGTCGACTTAAGGTTACTCTGTAAGGTTTTAGTTAAACTAACAAAGGTTTATTTTAATTTAAATCTTTCTATCCCTTCTCATTTCTTCCCGTTAGAATAAGCCCGAGTTTCAGCTTTATGCTAATTTGAAGTTGAGCCAAGTAGTATTTAACGAAAGTTAGAAACCTTTCACTGTGAGAGAGCTTTTAGTCTCAGACCACGGTTACTCTATTCGACGTTCCCCTGACTAGCTAGCATTTAAATTCTAAGCCGTAGCGCTTTTACGTGATTACTCACTGAAGTAATTCCAAGTGCGTCAGCATTAGTTAAATCTTGCTACGCACCATTTAGTTTAGAAGCCAACCTCGCGTTATAGCTCTGTGAGCAACGACTATTTAATTTCTATTTAACTTTAGCTTAACTTATTTGATTGTTCATTTTAAACCCAAGTGCGGTCTCTACTTTCTGTATCCCTCCCGAGTTGGGAAGTGGTTGTAAATAATTGTGATTTAATAAAAGAGGATTTTAAATCCCTTTGAAGTGCAGTTCTTCTACCATTTAATCACAATATTCTACCACAGAACATAGCTGCATTCAGCTCCCTGTTCCAGATCAGGATTTAAGGAGTTCACGAAGATGTTTGCCAAGAATATGCACCGAACACTCAGTCCTGACAACTCATACTGAAATTACGCAAAGTGAGCTGAGATTTAGAGTAGAATAACAAGCTTCTCAAACAAATTTAAAGTAAACTGAAGTTATTCATAATATAAGCAAAGCCTATCTGAAAATTTGGATTCTCCTAAATAAGTACATCTGGGGATTCAAAGCAAACAGATTTTTGATAGCAAGTTAATGCAAAGAGCAGAAAGTCGTACAAGTACAAGAAACAGTCGGCCTAAATTGTTGCGGCGTCTGCGCAACGAATCAAAGCCCGCAAAATTTCAAAGTGTTCTTGAACCTAGCGCACAGGAGCTGTCTTGCTCTAGTGATAGAGGATCGGTCTTTCATGTCATGGACTTGAGTTCTATACCCGAAGCAACTCAGTCCATACTTCTGATTTGATCCTTAGATATTGCTATAGCCAAAGTCTCCATTAGCAACACCGACAGTACGAAACACCGGCAAGCAATAATTCACCCTCGCTCTGCGGACTGGTATTCCTTCGACGTGATTGGAGCACGCAATTCTTCCACACGCCCACCTGGAGAGGAACTCCGAATCATACATTCCAACACTCACTCCACGGACTACCATACTTCCAATCGTTCTCCGCTAAAGTTTGAAATTTAACTACTTACTTATACATTAAATTAATTTGTATTTTAATGATATTCACGAAGAATAGACCAGTTAAATTATAATATAACTGGTTAACGTTCGCCTAATTGACATATGTTAGGATAGTTACTCGTGACTGACTATCTGAACATATTATTTACATTTTGTCGTCGCATTCGCAATGATTTTCAGCCACTCAGACTCAACTACGCTTTCAAAAATTGCTAATTTACATTGCGTGTTTCACTTTCTTTTCACCATTTTTATATACGCAGTTTAACCAATGAATTAGAAACCCAAGATCAATATTTTATTGCACCATACTTTGCACGGATAACTGCTCTGATTTTTTTGGGCATAGAGTCTACATTCTCCTGGAGTCCATTTACGACCAGAGCATTGGCTATGGAGATCCATAAATTAGATGGAAGAGGCGAGTACTGTCGGATGTGTCTTTCCACCATATCACACACGTTTTCTACGGCGTTAAGATCCAGGCTATGCGGTGGCCAGGGAAAGTGTTGGAAGTCAGACTGATGTTCAGCGAAACAATTTTGAACACTTCTGACACGATTATAGTTGCTTAATCGTCCATTAAGCATCCGTCGCCATCAGAGTAAAAATGCAAAATTTCAGGATGCACTTGATCTGCTAGTATATCTATGTATCTCATGGCTTTTTGGTTACCCTCGAGGAATACCAGGCAACCATTTCCATGCCAGCAGAACTTGCCCTTTATCATGTTACTCCCACCAGACCCTTGCAAAGTGCGAGTAAGGCAACATAAATTCATGGCTTCATGTGGTTCTCATCAAATTCGACACCTTCCATCAGTGCAAAATAAGGTGTGGCGTTATTCATCCGACAGCGTTACCAGTTTTCAATCCTCAGATGTCCAATGTATTCTTTCCCGACATCACTGCAAACGAATTCTTGCATGTCGGACAGAAATGAGTGGATTTGAAATCATGAGATTTGTGTGGTAACCCTTGATACATAAGTTCATAATGATTTTAATTGACACTTATATGCATGTATTCTGCTTGCAACTAGGTTGCACAGTTAAATCGATTTTTTTTAAAATTTGAAAGTGGAATTTTGTGTTGAAAAATAAAAGTAATTCGGCTTAGCCCTTCTGAAGGCTTTGTTTTAGTGTAAGTTTCTTTAGACTGACTAAATGGAGCTTACATATACTGTGCGTTTAGTTTCATCATTTGATTGTTATAATTTGTGTAATGCCTTTTATGGGATAAATTTTATCTATGTAATATATGTATTTTACTGAATGCGCACAATTTCAGCGCCCACTCATGATAGCACCGTTTTATTTTAAATTGTATTTAATCGGTTTAAGACATGCATAATAAACATTTTAATCATTGACTAATTTGAAAGTTGATGAATATAGTATACTCTAACTGCATAAGGTTTCCTTCAATTAGGTTTCTCTGAAAGAAATAGATGTATTATTACACGATAGTCTGGAATAACGTTTTGAATTTTTAGTGAAAAATTATAGTTATTCGAAATGGTTAGCAATTGATTTAAAAGAGCAATAATTTCGAGTTTCTATTCAAATTGGTTATTAATATGATTTGAGTAAATTTACCTGTTAAATGTAGAGAATAAAATCTTTTTATACATCATATTTTGAATAATATACTTTGGTAAAATAACTGTACTTAAATAATTAATATTTTAATAGTAATTGAAATTATTTGCTTTGATTTTTATAGTTGATATTTTTACTGTTATATTTTAATCGTAATTACTTCAAATACCATGCTCTAAATTTGAGCTCATTCTGCTGCATTATTTAATGAAGAAAAATTTTATGGTAGATCTATTCAATTTCCTTGCATACTTGCAAAGCAAGCAAATTGCATAGTTGTTTGTATTGAATATCTAATTACCTAGGCAAAGCTATTTTCAGTTCCATGCAGCTTCATTTTGCTTTTCCAGTTTTCGATGCCTAAATTAAGAGTTTGTTTCTCAGAGTTCAAGAGGGTAATTAAGAAATATTTCTCGAGAATTGAATTTCCAATCTGGAACCTCTAATTACAATGATAAATGAAGGTACGTGCTTCCGGTTTTGACTAACTCCATTCTGCGAGATACCAGAAGATAATAAGCATATTTTCAAGGAACAAATGCTTGAGAAATCTTCAGACTGCGGTATCAGATGTCTTTTACCTGCCTTTAGACGATGTTAATAAATACTGTAAACGAGAAGATGAATTCACGCATGGTAACCGTTAATTTTCGAGTGCTTTTGAACAGTTGTGTAAGGTGAAATATGAGTTGCAACAAGAATACATCATTTCATTCGTAAGCTGTTATTGTATGGGTAACAAATGAAATGAAAGGACTTCTATTTAAAGTTTTTTTAGATGATTCCTGTAACTTGACGATTACAAATGATAACCTTGCAAAGAGCACTTTTTAGATGACACAGCGAGGTATTTAAAAGAATTTAAATGACACATTAACCCTGCTTTTAAATAAAAATATTCAGAGGTAGTCTTTATTTTGTTCATTCCCATTAGAAACTCGCTTCAGTTTGTACAGCGAAACACATTAAAAATGGACTATAATGATCTACCTGTATATGTTTAAAATAAGAAATATAAATAATAAACTAAGCTAAGCTATATTTCTTGCTTACACTCGAATCCTACTACTGAAAAATAGTTTAATACTAAGGATGGCACTTTTATCTAATTCTGACAGCTCACACAAAGAGTAATCCAGAGATTTCCCGGAAACTGATTAGTAATATAAGCAGACATAAGCAGATTTTGTAATGAAATGTATGTGTGAAAACAGAGCTTTGTGATGGTCAAAGGCGCTGTTGAGCGTTACGCCAAAGCATTCTGGTGACATAAGTAGTCATTCTCCACTTGTATTTTGAGCGGTATGCATCGTTTCACGAACGCGAACTCATCAAAATGTATTTTACTTAGAAATTGCAACTAAAACAGAGCAGTTCTTCAGAGAAGGAACAGACCACGATTTCTAAGTACCTCCTTTCAATAGCTGCAGTTTCCGTCCTCAATACCGTCCTCGTACTTACAATTCATATTCGCCAATTCCACATTCGGTTAACGATCCATACCTCTCGAAATTCGTACTGGGAATAACGATTTACGTCAGCCAAACGCTTTTACTTACCTCTCTAAGGACCCTGACCACCTCAATGCAAGGTTTTCGATATACATTATGTTACAAAATATGCTTATTTTGGGGCCTTTATATCTACATTTGCTTATTAGTCATTTCTTGTTTATCCACCTGTAAATTACACGAATTTATAATCGTATACAAATTGGTAACAATGTAGTGAACATTCATAATTCAGATGACCATTGTATTAACTTGATAGATAAGTAGAGTTTATAATAATATATTAAATTTATGAATGTTTCTTGAATACTTATACCGTAGAGTATCAATAAAGTATATAGTAAATTTCTATTAATTCTATTTAATCATTTTTCAAATGAATAACAAATAAAAAAATATTAAAAAAATTCTGAAAGCTTTCAGATTTTACATTATGCAAAAGGGGAAGTTTTTTTAACGTTTTCTGTGTTACCTTTATTCATTAAATATTATTTTCTTCGCGCTTAAACCATAAAATTCAGTTCAACAGCAATATCGCAAAATAAATTTTAAATCAGCATATCTTTAGCATTTACGATACACAGTCTCGCGCACTGAAGATAGTTTTTTTTCGAGCATTGGTACCTAGAACAACAACGGTACCAGTGTCGCCATTGCTCGCTGCGAAATCGTCGAGTTTGTTAATCAAAAATTTTACAAAATATCAAATCGATAATAAAACAAATTCCAAATTTGGGCTTCCAGATGCCCAAATTCCGGTGAAAATGTACGTTATTCAAACTTTGATGGCTGTACGTACCGTTGTTTTATCACAATGCGAGAAACATATATACATTTATGCACATTCTTCATTATTTAATTTCTTTAAATATAATACGGGGCTCTAATATCTGGTGGCAACAATCTGAAAAGGGAACCGACACTTATAGTGAACCAACGAAAATTCCAAAACGAAATAAATAGCCCTTATAGGCTAACGCTCTAATAGAATACGTGATTTAAAGAACTTTTAATTGGTTTGGTTTAGTTGATAAGCACAAAACACGCTAGGGCTATCTGCCTAATGACAGGGATGCATTCGTGAAGCACTTCTTGAGAGAAAATGGCTCGTATACACGTTACACATGAGGAGACCAACGAAAACTCCCATGCAGCCAGCTCGTTTGCTTGAAATAGTACCCAGGTCGGAACTATCAGTGTTCAGTGATTTAACCGCTAGATCGTGGGTGGGCTTAAGTTTCAAATGAAGTAAATCCTTTGAATAATTTTTTTTCATCATCGATAAAACAGTCCAAATATATTTTTAGAGCATCAATAATCATGTGTTCAGTTTTAGTTCGAATTCGTTTCATTACCTAAGAGAACATCATGTATAAAATTTCATAAATTCTAAAATATCTACGTACAAATGAAACAAAAGTTAAAACAAAAGTAAAAAATATGTTACATCATGTCAGCATTCATCACCACGCTCAATAATGTATGTTTAGCTTAGAATAAATTATTACAGCAGTATTAATCAGCCAGACATGAAATAGCTTTAAAACTGTTATTTACATCGCTTTCCTATTTATTGATATTATACTTAATGATTTCGTAGCTGATTTTAATAAAACGCTGCATTAAGACTTAATGATCAAAAACATGATTAATGTTTCTAAATGAGAGTGAAACAGATGGGTGCGTGTTAGCCGAAGAGCAAAGAATTTTAAAGCATGAATTATGATAATTTACATGCATTCACATTAATGACCAGTACAAAATAAAGATTTCATATTTGATTACGGATGGCACCATTTTTTTTTTTTTTTTTTATATTTGATTACGGATGGCACCATTTTTTTTTTTTTTTGCATAAGAAAAGTCAAAAAATCGTTTCATTTAAAAGTGATGTTTATTTAAAAAAAATCTGATGTGCACACCACATGACTTCATTTTGCAGAATATTAAATTACACTCATTTTTCATTTCATTGAATCTTATTGGATTGAATAAAATCTATTTCGTCGAAAGCGCATAAAACACAATAGAATAATTGCATGTTTTAAAATTCACTACATTTGTTTACCATAGAGAAACTCTGGAGCTAGGTTCACTTAACTGCGTTACATCTTATTCATTTTTAACACACAAATATTTTGTATATGACTCACAAATATTATGTATATATTATGCACAAATATTATGTATATCATCTAAAGAATTATCTGATCATTGCCAGATGTTCTATTGAAATACTATGATAAATCTAGAATGATGTATAAAAACATTTTTCCACAGACGATTGAGTACTTCTCATTCAATTAATTCAGTTCTCACGTCGCGACAAGGGGAAAATACATAAAAACTCAAAATAGTATCCATATTAAAAATTACGAAGTAAATCTTAAACACTTATTTCCCCGAATAAACTCCAGAATTGATTAAGTTAGATTTAATTCGTAATAATAAAAGAAGGCTTTGTTGTTGCGAAGCTTAGTTTCTCTAGATTGGCAACAAATCTACCGTTCAGCTAAATGTTTAAATGTAAACAAATATGGCCGCTATGGACAAAACAATTAGACTTAGCGGCACTTAAAGAACTTTTAAATTGTTGATAATTCTGCCATTCTAACATTCAGGCTAATTAAAGACATAAAAATCTTAACAGGAAGATAAGAACAACACAACTCAATCATTTATAAAGCAAAAAATACGCAATTTACAAATACATAAGAATAAAGAAACTGAATTCACTGACCCGAGTAACAGAGTGAACATATATATACATATATTTATATACATTTAGTTCTATTACAACCAAAATAGGAGGTACACATCTACATGATATAGCAGTGCTATACACAAACTTTCAAAGTTCTGAATCTACTAATTTTTGAGTTAAAAGAGATACATATTGTTGCGTACGTACGGGTTCGTAATGTATTGAATGCACAAGTCGTTCAAAAGTTAATGAAATTTATTCTTTTCACACGAAATAAAACAAAATACAGAAATATTTTCTCAGAGATATTCGTACAATATCACAATATCTCAAACGTTAAACAGAATTCAATTCAAAACGGATAAAGCTAATGCAATCTCACAGCGAATTGACTGCAATCAATCACAGCATTAAGTAAACAAACAGCAGTTCGCTTAAACCAGCTACAACTACAGCTGAGATGAGGTGTTTTAATTCGGTTTTTATAAGCTTTTTGATTATTCACTAGAATATTCTGGTAAAACCTCGATTTTTGTGGATGGCAAAAGCAATTACGAAATATTTATTCATTAAATATTAAATGCACGCGCTGTTTTATTTTTACTTTCCCTACG
>KK112590.1:360301-379487 GCA_000611955.2 Stegodyphus mimosarum
TACGCAGCTTTTTCTTCAAAAAATCGTTCTGCGTTGCACGGGAAAATTAAATCAATTTTAATTACAGTTCTAAATAAATACGAATTCCATAACAATATCTACATACATGCGTATGCACAGACGCCACGAAAAACTCTCTTCAGAATACATTTAAATCAGTTTTATAATTATTTTGAGGGAAAAAGTGTCTTATTCTATCCTTACGTTCAGATATCACGCAAAAACATCGTTAAATTGCATTCGATAGCGATGGCAATAAATATTTTCGTTATATATGGTACCCGAAAACTTTCGCGATTACAATACTTCCTTTTTACTTCGTACAAGGAAGTAAAAATTGAAAGTAAAGTAACAATTTTAAATCTTTAAAAATTTTACCGTTGATATACTCTGCGAACAAAAATGCACTATTCTATTGTTCACAAGACGAATGGAGGTAACAGAAATAAATTAATATGCAACAAATTAAACAAGAGAAACCCTACAATTGAGATAATATTGCATAAAAACAAAAATGAAGGTCACAAATCTTAAACCAGGTAATAAGAATTTCAGGGCAGATTTGTTGGCATTTGTTTCTAAAATTATACGCCATTCTTTTGTGTAAACCGAAATATTAAAAAATTGTATCTGTTATAAGCATTTTAGGTTTGAATACATAAGTCGCTTCACACAAATTATTATTTCTCTAAATTACGCAAAAGAAAAATTATAAACATGATATCACTCCATAGGGAACAATTAGTCTGAAAGAAATCTGACATATCTTTTGTTATATACATATGTTGTGTTGTTGTTGTCGTTGTATCTTATCTCACTTGTCTGACAGTAAGATCAGAAAAAGCCCACATAATTCATTGGGGCAGATGTGCAAGATTTGCGCCTGTCGTTGGCTAGAGCTTTGAGCACCACACGGGTGACAGTAT
Source organism: Stegodyphus mimosarum (assembly GCA_000611955.2). Classification (NCBI taxonomy): domain Eukaryota; kingdom Metazoa; phylum Arthropoda; class Arachnida; order Araneae; family Eresidae; genus Stegodyphus; species Stegodyphus mimosarum. Next base: position 361,228 of record KK112590.1, read on the forward strand.
GGCTTTGCTTCGCTCCCCACCACCACCAATTTGATTTTGAAAACCCCTAGAAGACGAAATCGAGGGTCTCCCTCCCTCTTTCCTTACCACCGACTTCTAGAGAGGATCTATGATTCGCTGCATATTCAAAGAGCCCCCATGCCTCATAGACACTGTACATTTACAAATATCCATGCCTTTTCGAGGATTCGAGCCCGGGCCCTTCGCTACGATATTCACGTCAGTAACCACTATCCCGGCTGAGCTGCTGTTACATACAAATATCTTATATATGTTTTGCATTATACCTAGCCGTAAGTCCATATATTTTCTGATGCTCCATCGGCCTTGCAATCACTTTCTTGACTTGGGTTTGATAATAAGCTTATTATGAATATTAAAATGAAATATAAAAATCTACGTACAAAATATAATATTAAGATACGTTGGATTCAGGTACATGTAAAGATTCCATGGTAATAAGAGGGCTGACGCACTGGCAAAAGAAGCCACTCTTGGCAGCTGTAAAGAAATCAAACTGCAGGGCTCTAGAAGAAAGACTATTATTTTATACAACAGTATATATGAAAAATGGAAAAACAATTGGGAATCCTCGGAGAAAAATGAAACTTATATGGGTACTTATACAGATTTTATAAAGGAAGAAAAAGCTATACTGATATAGATCTGAATCAGGTTTTGACGGGAGATGGACGTTTACCCATATACTTGAATAGATTTGCCTTGCAGGAATACAGTCTTTGTCGGCTATGTAGAGTAAGAAATGATAATGTTCACTTCGTCGAAATCTGTGGCCTGACTGTTATTATTAGAGATAAAATGAAAAACGAATTTCCATAAGATCTTAAGGATTATAGTAAAATGCTGCTTCATTCCAGGGAAATAATGAATATTATCAACGCACAGATACTTGGCTGGAGTAGATGTGTGAATGATGTGTATCTGTTTTCTTTTTTTTTTACGTGTCGTTTTATTACATGTTCAACAGTTTGTTCCTGTTTTTTCCAGTTCGTTTTTGTTTTGTCGTGTTGGCCTCTAAAAGCTTTGTGGCTCAATATTCAGCCGGGGCAGCTGGGAGCTTCGCCTTTGTAGTAACAATAGTAACACAACTTAAGTTGCTTTACAGAAATTTCAACGACTTTGAACCAGTAAAATCTTCATGTAAAAATGATGAATATTACTCAGGCATAGATAATTTGATTAACTAAAATGAGGTTTTATTTGTAATATACTACATTTGCTTACAGTCTTTCCTATACATTCATTTGAAATACGTCCTTCTTATAACCAGTTGCTCATACATTATAGAAATTTAGTATTGCTTTAAATCCGAGCATTGAGTAAAGACGTTACCTGCTAACATATTTTAGATAAAAATGGCGTAGTTTCAAATCATACGCTTGAAAGGATATTAAACCATTAATGCATTTTCTGCTTTTGAAAGAATTAAATATGCACACGCTTCTGTTTGCAATTAGTTAATTGATAAATTTTAACTCTTAATTTATTTTAAAATTAAATATTATCACTCATTCAAGAAACTAAGTGCATTTGGGAAATTAAACAGTTCATGCCAAAAATATTTCGAGATCGTGTTCCGAAATGAAAATGCAGAACTGCAAGCCGACATATATGTAGTCCTGAGTATTCCATCTAAAGCCCAAATGAATAATTGTTTGGAGGATTCGGGTTTTCTGAAAGAACATTTGCATTCAAATTAGAACTTCTTTTTATAAATTTGGTTAGATTCTCGTGCATGTGTTTCGCAAATCAACTACGGACGGAAATATAATTATCAAGAGCATTAAGACTTTAACAGAACAATTTCGATCACTGCGTGAAATAAATGAATAACTCTTTCCTTGATATTCAAGAGAAAACAATTATTCATTTATTTTACATTTATTGTGCATTTTGCTAGTTGATATTGAATTTCAAATAAGAAATATGATAAATTACTTCGAGAGAAAGACTCAGTTTTATACCAAAGAATTTTCATTCAATTATCTGAGTAATTAAAATTAATGATATAGTAGCTTAGACAGAAATTAAGCAATTAATTATTTTTAAAATTCTAACGTTACATTATTCTATAATAATATTGGGACCAAACTAAATAAGAGAGCTTAAGACATAGTATTTTAATTATGATTAATTTATATTTGTTTATTTGGAGTCAACATTTTTTACTGAATTTATTTCGTAATTACAAAATTTTTAATTTTATTTCATTTCGCATTACTTCTTAGTTCAAAACATATAAACTAGAACACGGAAATTAGAAATTAATACGCTTATGTTTGATCGGAATTATATATACTTTAAAGCTCATATATATAGATATAATATTATAAAATGAATAAAAATTCATAATTAAGCAGTTGCCAAATTCAATTAAATTCATCGAATTCTATAACAGGATTTTCGATTTACAAAAAAAATCAGACTTAATTTTTCTAATTATGAGAGAAACACGCCAACGTAGAATTTTAAACTATCTTTGATGTTAAATCGATTGCTTTCAATCAAAATCTACGCCAAACTAAAATTACTTTTTGAGTAATGTTAACGTTTTTAGAACATGCTAAATTTATGTTGCGTGAGAAGATAAATTAGCTATACAGTTTTAATAAATAAATTAGTTATGCACAAAAATGGTACCATGAGCTGATATATGAATAGATAAGGAGTTTTGAATTAATTCAGTAATTATATACCGTTTTATTTTATTCTCTTAACAGTTAATTTTTAGTTTGGAAGCAGGCTTTCCTTTGCGCTTTCATTTTCTTACCCATGCTTTTCTGCCAGAATGAGTTTTCAATTACACGCTTTATGTAAAGTAGTGTAGAAAATAATATTTAAGCTGAAGGTCTGATCTACTTCAGATACAGTGTGTTCAGCGTTTCGGCCACATTGTTGCTACTAGTTAAAGATTGCTATTTTACGGCTGCGAATATTAATTGCCTGATAATCTATGTCGTGATATTAGCCCCAAAGAGTCAACTACGCATTAAAAATCTCTGTGGAGCTTTGGCTAGCTATTCAAATTAGAGTTAGTTTACTTTTACATTTTCTACTGTTAAGTTAAAACCATAAGTGCTAAGTACTTGTACGTCCAAGTGGGGCTATCTGTAAATATATGTGGGAATCGTGCCTCGACGAAGCACCAGATGTCGCTATCTACATCTACGGTAGGAACGTTCCAGGTAAACACATCTTCCACTTGGATAGAGAAGGCAGAGAGAAGCGGTCTAACGGAACGCTTGCGAAGGAGCTACAACTAGATGCTTATCGGTTGCGCGTAGGCGATCGGATCTAGACTTATCCAAAGTGACCACACGTAGGAGGTCAGCGGTTGTGTTGTGATACCTCTCCTAAACATATTTAATCCATCTGTACATACTCATCCCGTTACCTTTTCTTCTATGAACCAGGAATAAAACCTGATACTTTGACCAGTGGGAGTGATCTCTATTTATTGATAAGACGCCACCCCTGCATATATGTGATTTAAAATAAAAGTGTATTTTAACCCTTATTCTGTTGTTGTTACTGACCCAGAACTTAGCAAACGATATCTGATATTTCTAGTAGGTTTTAGGTTTCAGTAACTTTAATTTAACTAGTTTCAATTATCTACTTTGTATTTCATTAGGTGCAGTAAGAGAGATGGTTGTATGTCACCGTGAGCACAGCCAATACTTGTCCGTTATCCATGAGTTGTAAATAACGAGTTGTTATTACTTTAGAAATCCTTATCCGTATAAAATTGCCGAAAAATGTAATTGTTCAGATTAAAACAGGTTTAATAGTAAGAATTTACTCACCTCGTCATAGTACTGAACTTATCCGTATTTAGGACAGCAATATACTTCTCAGTGCAGTAGATGATTTCCATAAATAGGAAGAACAAGACGTACAGTGTCCAGTTGTAAGGATCTTAAGTTTAACTAAAGTTTACTTTATTTTAAAACTTTACTACTATCTCTTATTTTCCACTTCCGGCCAGAATTAACACGTGAATATGTTTATGCAAATTGTACTTGCTAAGGCTTAAGTATTTAAGTTGTGGCTTTTTGGCAAGAGAGTAGAAGAAAGGAGAGAGAGCCCTTTTGCTACGAGTCTTCACGCTAGCTTGCCATCAGTTACTATCCGCCTTTAAGGTCAGACGTTTAACCCTCTTGAAAGTTAAAGACGTATTGTAGTTTTCCGCAGTTTGCGTATCACACACGTATAATTTAAAAGGCCAGTCTTAGTGCTAGTCATCTGTGTAAAATATTAAAAGTTAGCTTATATTTAAATTTCAGTTAGTTAATAGGCTTATATTCTTTTACGTTCAGACCACAAGTGGTTGGTCTTTGTATATCGAAGTTAGGTAACGTCTATAAAATCGATAAGCAAATAAAAGGTAATTAAAACCCTTCTTATCTTTGTTGTACCCTCTACCACACGCACGAACATAGCTTTTAGTAAGCTCCCTGTTCCTACTCCGGACTCCAGCCACGTTTTCGAAATCAACTACAAGAAGCAGAATTCATGATACAGTTAGTAAAACAAAGTAGCTTCTGCTTCCAGTTTTCCAAAATTTCGCTTAATTTGCTTGAAGAGCATTTTCAGCATCCACAATTTTATGATCAGTCATCTATCTACATCCGTACTCTTTTTTTTTCTCTTTTACTTATCACAGTTACTGCATGAACTCCGCGTTTCATTAATTAACCCGGAAAGCTTGCCATGGTAAATTTCTGCACAGTATTCCATAAACCAGATCAAGTTCAGGTATCTGCTCTTGTAGTCACAGCTGATGATATCCAGATTTAAATTTAACTTTCAGCTCCCCTTACCTTAAAAAATTTATCTTGTAATTTTCGAGATGCTTCTGAAATTGCATAGGAAAGTGTTTATAAAAATCAGTCAGATACAATAATATTGGGATAATCTTTAAATCCTCTCTTAAAGTTCAAATTTAAGAGTTTCCAAATATTCGCAATATCCAAATGCATCTTCGTAATTTAATGCACAAATGAGAAAATTGGAAAGCAGCTTAATTGCTCGATCATAAGCTTCTATTGTACATTTCAAGCTTTGCTATAAGCTCATCAGTTAGATCTTTAATTTTTCTTACTTTGAAGCTGAATACTAGATTCATTGAAATTCTTAAACAAAATAATAAGACAAGTTCTAGTACTGAGCTGAAAATTTCTGGTACTGCTTGGTATTCAAAGAACTTCTCTGTGAGGCTGTAGACAATTTAAATGGTCATCGTTTTCAATACAGAGTTGTCCAAAATAACCTGTCAAGCAGAAAAATAACCTCTGATTTTGGTCAGTGCATAGGAACCCACTAGTGGCCGAGCGGTTAAAGGCTAGTGACTGCTGGTCGTTCTTGGGTTCGAATCCAGGCCAACGATCTCCCTGCCACGATTCATCCCGACCACATCAGGTATTTTACTTTTGATCTTAGATGAAGCTGTTTTCTGGCTCTGTACTTTTCCTGAGATTATAATTTAGGATTTTAGATTACCGGATTGATATATTGACCTCTAATTCTGCAAAGGGAGATTTTAATTCCTTGAAGGATAATTTGGAATTTATTTTATTTCTTCTTGGATATTAGACATAAAGCATTAAACAGAATTTAGTTTACGTTTTTCATATTGTGGTGGAGTAAAAATTCGAGAGAATAGAAAAGTATTTACGGAAATAGATTATTTTAATGGTCGGCCGCTTTATTTAATAGACATTAGCCTTACCGAAAACACCGTGAGGGCCGAAAATGGTGGCCATTTTATTATGGGAGTGCCTAATATATGGCCACCGTTGCCTTCTATGAAGCGACGGACAATTACAACGGTGCTTTCGAACATTCGAACCCGAGCCCCGCTACGGCAGTCAAGGTCACTAACAACTGTACCTGCTGGGCGGCCCTCTGCGGAAATACAGTTAGAAGTAATACACTTAGGTATTTCATATTGTCACTAGCTAAACTTCATAAATGGTTATTACACAACTGTTGGTAATGAATACTAAACAAACAGTTACATCAGATAAGTTTGCATTAAATGACTACTTGCACGGCTTTTAGATGTTACATTAAATTGTCTTGATGTTTGTCTTATCATTAATGTCTTAGTTGAAATATGATTTTCCATAATTTAATAAACACCAGAAACATTTTCAAAGAAATCTGGATTGCCGATAAATTTTTAAAGAAATATATATTTTCTTCTCAAAATGAGACCACGGCCTTCCTAAATTTAAAATTTGTTATTCAACCACATGTACGTTGTTCCGAAATTCAAATACTTAATTAATACTCTAAAACATAAAAGACAAGCCTCAACTTCTTTAAAGTCAGGTTCGGTTTCCAGAAGAAAATAAACGAACTGAAAGTTTAGTCAGACATTTTTACAAACTTTTGAAGTTTGAATGACCCCATTACCCCATTACCTGATTACCTGATTAAAACTCATTACCTGATTACACCCCATTACCTGATTAAAAGGAATCTGTTAAATTGAAGACTGTGCGACTTTTGTGCTATTTATCTTTTGTTGTTTTGAGAGTTGGTTTGGTTTCTCTAGAGCATTTCTAAAAGTTTGTAAGCAGAGTTTTCTATAGAAAGCCGAAAGAAAAATCTATTGAATCCCTCCGAAAAGTTCCATTTTGTTCTTTCTCTGGTAAATGTGTACAAATGGTTGAAAATGGACCGTAGCAATTATTTCCATTTAAAATGCACCGTGCTTTTCTGTTATTTATAAACTTATAAGAAGTAATTCAAGGAAAAAAATCTTTCTTTATTCTTCCTCTCATATTTATTTTGAACATGTATTTTTTATTGTATAAAAAGGAACAGTTTATAAATGATTATTATTTACTAGACACATTTTCATAAGGTATTAAGTAGAACATTTTACGTGTGTGATACTAAAGTCATCATACTTCAATTTATTCCCCTTTTTATTTCATTTTATTCCACCGGAGGCCTAGCGATAAAGCCACGTAATAAAAATAATTCAACCTGGCCTCAAATCCCATCCAACCGATTGGCTGCGTGGGAGTTCTCGGGATTTCTTCCAAGTGGAAAGTAAATGTGATTCAGCATTTTAAAATTACTTTTAAAAGTCTCCCACGAAGTCATCTATCTTTATGCAGGTAATCCTCTAGTGTTTTACCGAAATTTATATAACCTAATCAATCCACTTCGATTGGGAATTACAAATTGAAAGAGATATATATTAACTGTGTTCATTCCCATCTTATTTATGATAAGAAAAAATATCTGATGTGGACACCACATGACTTCCTTGTATGTCTTATTAAATTATGCACAATTTTGCTGCATTTCATTTAAATTTATTTCCTCGAATTAATTGCATTAGGGATATATTTCTCATTCATGGAATTCAGTTCTCAGTTCGCAGCAAAGCATAAAAATTGTATAAAGAAGTACAAAAATGCATAAAAACTAAAAACATCTTCATTAAAAATTGTAAAATACTGAAAAATCTAAAACACTAAATGCAGTTCAAAACAGTTAAAAAAATTAAACTTAAAATTAGAATTTCTACGCAGAAGCAAGCAATTTGGCCAACGGTAATGTGGCAAACTTGTTGGTGTCCAAAACTGAAAGTTTACGTTTCGTCCCACTCGACAAAAAGACACTGAAGCTGAAGAAACTGACTTAATTCACTATTACACTGAGTTTGAAATGTTAACAAATGGCGGTTTGTTAGGCTCGCCACTTAAATTTTTAAATTGTTGATAATTCTACAAATATTATTAATAATAATCGCAACATGAAAAACATAATCACCACATAAAAAACATATAATTCAATTACATTTGAAGCAAAAAATTCACAATTTAAGCAAAAGATAAGAATAAAAAAGCTAAGCTCATTGAACAAAATAACAGAGTGGGAAATTATATATATTTACATTCGATTAGGGCAGCCGGTTGCAAAGGAAAAGGGAGATGCACAACTACATGTTATAGAAGTACCATATACAACATTTCAATGTTCTACGTCTACTCATTCCTCCAGTTATTCGAGATACATACATACGTATGTATGCACAGACGGACAAAAACTTCTTTCCTGAATCCCTTTTACAATCCTTTTTTGGTAAAAGCAGTCCATTATTTTATCCATAACAACAGGTGTCACGCGAAAACTTTGTTCAAATGGTTTCGAGAGCGGTTGAAATGAGTATTTTCATTGAAATGTATTACCGGAAATTTTCCGTGATTGTAATACTACATTTACTTCGTACAAGGAAAATATGACGGACGATATAAGCAGACAATTAAATGTCATCAGATGGAAAAGGAGTGACAAGGAACCAAAGTGCTGGAACTGCGGAGCTGAAGACCACGTACGAAGGAACAGCAGAACACCCCTGGGGGATGAAGTTCCTTGCAATATGATCATTGACACAGTAGCTAATGTTATCATCATTCGGAAAGATTTAGCTCTTGCAATTTAAAGATAAATCGATTTGGACGCCATTCTGTGTTACCCTCCAGAATAGAAAATCGGCCCAGAGGACGTATTTAGCAATCATCAGAAAGGATCCTCAGCTGGAAAGGCCAACGCGTTGTCTGAGAGACCCTGCTCAGAAAGCTGCCTAAATCATGCTAGGGTGGAAGATAAATTCTAGGCTACCGGCAAATCTCCATCCCAGATGCTCATCGGTTGTGATCTTCGTCTGCCTAGTAATCTTTCGTTTGGTCGCCTTCTGGATGCACCTTAATAGCCTGAGGAACACATTCAAGATCTCCAAGTCCGGTTTGAAGTGATGCACAACTTTGCACGAGAGCGAGTCAGTTGGCAACGAAGAAGTCGAAGACCCTATATAACGAGAGAGTTACTGTACATAGATTCAACGAAGGAGACAATGTGTGGATATGAATATTATCATGTCAACAAACATATGCTGAATTGTATTACATTATTAATAATGTACATTCCGCTGCAATATTCACAAGCGACAACCGACTTATTACATCTTTTCGGGAAGTACACCAAGTATTGCAACAACGAAAACGTTCGGCTATCATTAAACACTGGTTATCATAAATTAAGGAAAAATCACAAAAAAAGCGATAACTCCCTCAAAAATAAGCCAAACCGTGTAAAATTAGAATATATTGCCAAGTAAGAGCAGCTGAGTAAACTGCAATATTCAAATTAGTGGCGCTGCACTCGAAATACGTCATCTGCCAGGAGCATAAAAGTCCATGCTTGAGAGCAAGCTCGCATATTTCACTCTGATATCAGACTACATCAGAAATCTGAGATAGCCAATTCGTAATAATGACCTCGAGGCATCATTTGCCTGCAGAACTATGATGGTCAGCTATTGGGAGACTAGAGGCAGGACAAAGGCAAACAGAAGTGGCCAGATGGTTAAATGTGAGTCCTTCTGTGGTTCATAGACTTTAGACGCAATTTCAAACCACAGATTCGGCATCTAGGAGGTTCAGGCAAGGCGGCCAACTGTTACGACCAGCGCCGATGACGGGTATTTGACATTATGTGCACGCAGGAATAGAACCGCTACTCCGACTCTTCTTAGATCCTCCTTTGTTGCAGCCAACGGAAGATTGGTCAACGTCAACTGTGCGTAGAAGGCTTCACGAAGCCGGTCTGTATGCAAGGCGACCAGCCATTTGCGTGCCGCTCGCGTCACGGTCATAGAAGGAACCGTTTGCAATGGGCACGACAACATGTCCACTGGACGCCTGATCAGTGGAGGGCTGTTCTCTTACGGATGAGTCCCAGTTTAGTCTAGAAAGCGATAGTAGGCGTTATTTGATATAGAGAGAACCTTGAATCTGTTATCATTTATCAAATATCCATGAAAGAGATGTATACGGAAGAGGCAGTGTCTGTGTTTAGGGTGGCATCTCTTTGAGGACGCACAGACCTCCATGTCTTTCCAAGGGAAACTGTGAATGCTCATGCTTATAGAGATGACATCATTTATGCTTATGTGCGCGCATATGCCGGGGCAGTAGGTGATACTTTCCTGTTACAGGACGACAACGCAAGACCACACAGGGCTCGCGGCTCTCACTTTAGCACCTTCGATTTGTTCGTTTTATACATATGCTAATTTCTATACTACCATAATTATCTGGTAATTCCTTTTTATGTTATTTGATACCTTACTATGTGTTGTATATTATGGGTCAGTTTCGTAAAATTCTACATGTAACTTTTTCAGTAAATGTGATTTTTGCTTAGTTTATGATAACCAGTGTATTTTATTTTATTCCAGCGGAAGTATCATTTCTGACCATTTCCCAATCCATTTGGACGATATTTTTGCTTGACATCTGTAGATACGGACCATTGTTTGTTACTACTTACGGACATTCTGCATATGGACATTCTATATATGAACATTCTTCTATGTGTTACAAGATACGGACTTTTGCATATGTTTATATGTTGATTTCTTCATAAACATTATATCGGTATTTTACATTTAGTCCAAAGGGGCTTTGTCCCTGAAGGACTTTTGTTTTCCTTTCGATATTTTGCGTGGGAAACATTGAATGTCGGTACACTTTTCAAACTGTTGCCACCAAATATTGCAGCCCTGTATTAAAGAAATTTAAAAAAATGAAGAATTTTCATAAATGCATGCACGTTTCTCGCATTGTGATAAAACGTACCTAGAGCCCTCGAAATGTGAATGACGTAATCCTACTGCGAGTATGGGCATCGGGAAGCAAAAATTTGAAATTTGGAATTTGCTTTATTATAGATTTCATATTTTGTAAACCTTTAAAGAATTTTTGATTAACAACCTCAAGGATTTCAAATGGCAACGTTGTACAGAAAAAACATTTTTATCTCCACCTCGTGAGATTGTATCGAAAATTCTAAAGACATGTTCAGTTTAAACTTATTTTGCTCTTGAATTGAATTTTATCGTTTTGTTGTGAAGAACATGATATTTAATAAATAAAGGTAACACACAAAACTTTAAAAAAATTCCCCTTTGGGTGTAATGTAAAATCTGAAAGCTTTCAGATTTTTAGTCTAAAGGGATTTTGCCTCTGAAGGACTATTGTTTTCGTTTTGCGATTTTTAGTTGGAAACATGAAAAGTCTGAATCACTTTTCAAACTTTTGCCTGTATTATATTTAAAGAAATTAAATAATGAAGAATATGCATAATTGTATGTATATTTCGCCGAAAGTGATAAAAGAAAGGTACCTAGAACCATCCAATTTTGAATAACGTACTTCCGAATATACGCATCTGGAAGCCCGAATTTGGAATTTGTTTTATTATCTATTTCATATTTTGTGAAACTTTAACGAATTTTTGATGAACAAGATCAAGCGATTTAAAAGCGAGTAATGGCAACTCCGTATGAGACAAAAAAACCTTTTTATCTAAAGTGAGCGGAACTGTGTATTAGAAATTCTGAAGATATACTCATTTTAAAATTATTTTGCGATATTGCTGTTGAAATTAATTTGACGGTTGAAGTGCGAACATGATATTTAATAAATAAAGGTAACACACAAAACGTTAAAAAACGCCCCTTTTAACGTAATTTAAAATCTGAAACCTTTCGATTTTTTTTTATTATTAAAGTTATCTAAGTTTAAAGTTATATTATGTATTCAACATTTCTAATTACTCATGTTTTGTATGTTAACCAATTGTAATGCAACATATACTCTAAATTGTTATAATAAATGCCGCTGAGCTGCAGATGGTGGATCAACAGAGCACACAAGCCGAAAGTCTAAATGATGGTGCGGCTGCTCATTTGATTCTTCTGTCTTCTTCTGTAGCTGCGGACAGAATAAAGGATTCCTTTTCTAAAACATTATAAAATTAATTTAAAGTAGATTTAAAGCGGATTTGTTTGTGACGCCTGTACATACGTATGTATCTCGCATAACTCAAAAACGACTAGTTTTGACAAAACATTGAAATTTCGTATATAGGACAGTTATAACATTTAGTTGTACTCCTCATTTTTTATATACCGAAAATATTCATGTTTTTGGAATGTCAAATTTAAAAATAGTTAATTTTACACAAATAATGAAATCGAAATCTATTTTTTAATGTGATCTCCCGGTTCCTATACTTATATTTGGGTAAGTTTTATACTTCCGTGTGATTCTCGTATGACAAATTAAAATTACAATAAAAATTTGCTCTAGTTTAACTTCCGTGTGACAAAAGTCGACCGTAATATTTATTCCAAAATTTGCGATTTCTAATGTTATTTTCAACTTGCCTCAAGGAATCGGTTGTTCAGGTTAGAACAGTTCGAAGAAATAAGTTCACACGAAATGTAGAAAAAAATGTGTGCAATTTAATAGGCAGTAAAAGAAACTCATGTGGGTTGTACATGTCAGATTTGTTTTTTCATTTTCGAAAACTGTAGCACATTGCATTCATGAAAACGTAGCAGCTTATGGGCCTAAAACATAGATTTCTAGATTTCTGAAGTGCTGCCCTCATTTCAGAATCATGAACTGCCTTACAGCCTATAGCCAATCAAGGCAAATCAGTTTTTACGCTTACTCAAGTTCTAAAATGATTTCTTACACAAATATTTATTTGATTCGAGAAAAAGAATATTTCTTCAATAGATTTCTCTTCATTCTCCTGCATCTAGTAACGAGGAAAAACATCGTCTGACAAAGAAATATACCAAAATAACATAATATATTTCTAATAAAACATGACATAAACGCGTATTGGAATATCATAGACAATAAAAATGAAATTTCTTTACCTGTGAAGAGCAAGAATAAAAATTGCTCTATTTCCTTTATTTGTGACATTCAAAATCTTGTTAAAAACAATGTTTCATATTTCACCAGTTTATGCTTGAAACATAGAAAATGCAACATTCCGACTTGCAATCCTAACTGACTATTTGGCTACCCACTTGTTCGAGAAGGAATGTTTGACAGGCCAAATTGTGCATTCTGCAGTTCCGGTTTCATTAATTTTTGCCTGTTTCATTATTTTGCTCTAACTAAGAATGTTCTCTTCAGATTCTACTGGAAGGCCTGAAATTGTTTAAACCTCTCTTTAAAATATTTCAATCTTTTATTCTTACTTGACTAAGTTCTGTTTCAGCACTGAATTGTATGTCTATTTTGTCGCCTAAGGAAACGTTTCCTTAAGCCCTTTACGTATCGGAAATGAACAAATAAATAAATAAATAAAGTAAAATACATTTAGCAAAGTACTATAAAAAGATCTTAACTAGACGAATCAGTAAAACAAAATCTGAAATTATTACTAATTATTAATACCTTTACGTTTCCTACTTATCCATGTAATTTCTATAGCCTACTGCATATGGAAGAAACTAATACATCTGAATGTTATTTAAATACTTTTTTGACTGAGGCACAAAGGAAAGTTTTATTGCAATGTATTTAAAATTACTAGTAGAGCTTTGAGGATGAAAGTCACATCAAATTTCTATCACACTCAACTATTTAATTTTTCATAATTGCAACAAAAAATACCATGAAAAGGGTTTAAATTTAATGTTTCTCCTGTTTTAGGTACTTCTGCATTTATTTCAATTGTTAATTTAGCGGAAATAATTCTTCAATTTTTGCTTACGGAAAAAATATAATATATTACTGTTCATTAGCTATACTGAATATGCTGTTATGAATAGTTGGCTTTTTAAAATTCTAATTTCCTTTAAACTCTTCGAATGCAAATCTTGCTAATTAAATATAATTCCTTTTAATAGGCTGAATTATTTGTTGCTGAAAACGTGAAGCTGTAATAAAGATTATATTTATTTATAAACACTAACTCTTACTAAGTAATGATATATGAAGTTTTATTTTCAGCCATATCTCACCATATATTTTAGATATGTGCTATAAATGCATAAAAATAAATATGAGATTGTCAATTGTTACGCTTCTGAATAATTTTATTGTGACTTCAAATGAAGAATCATTAGTTTTTGTATTAACTGGACAAAACGTTTATTTATCAAAATGCATTTTGTTACGGAATGTCTAACTGCGGAAAATAGCTTCCCCGCATAGCAGGTTTAGGGTTGCCAGAAAATTGCAAGCGAAGGCAAGGTTGCCATATTTGTTGCGAAATCGCCTATTTGGCAACATGTTATAAACATATGGAGAAACTTCTGAGACGAATTCTTACCAGTTTGGCCAAGAATGTTCTCGAATGCAAGCCAAAAGTTATATAAACCCTGCTGGTACGTCAGAGTCAGTCAGTTAAGAGTCAGTGAGCGAGTGTCTCGTAGTCTAGTGCCGAGGTTGTCGTCGAGGGCATCCACAGCGTATCGCAAATTACAGCACTGCCTAGTTTTATCTTAGAGTGTGTTGACCTCCGAGAACGAAAGAACCGAGTCGGGAGTTGTACTTTAGTGTATAGTCGATTGCATCACGAGTAGTAGCGTGGAGAATCTCGAAAGTACCTACAGTTCCGAGAACGACCGATCAGAGACGGGAGCTGTAATCTGGTGCTTTGCCGTGAAGCTGTCTTAACCGTTATACCTTGAGAGCCTGAAGGCTGGGTCGCTGATTGTTTCAGCGTGTTTATAATTGTTCTTCGACGCCTGTAAATGTGATTTTGGAGCTGTCCTGAGTAATACTGATTAATAAATAAATTGTGTCTCGATACTTCATCAAGTGTCATCGTTATTCACTCCAAATCCAGGAACCCGTACGTAAGAAAAACAAGCAAGTGTAAGCAACTATAGCAAGTGTAAGCAACAGTAGATTAAACAGAAATTTCCATGATCTGTATTGTACGGGGAAAATTCTAAAAATAATCAAGTAATACACAAAGTCTTGTTTATAGATTGTTTCCTAGTTTATAATATATTTCTATTTAAACTAAAATCCCGTTTTACAAATTAAAAAGCGAGTATCCATTTTTTTTTCAGGAAGTAAAATCACCCTAGCTTTCTTTATTTAGTTTCCTTGCCTACGAAAAGGAAGACTGATAACTGTAACGGGTTTAGAGATACAGCCACACCGTTAGCCATTTACCTTAAATGAAATTCCGAGGGAGGTCAAAGTTTTGTCATAACTCTTCCCCTGCCTCCCACATCCCTATTATTCTTTTTGTACCTTAAAGGGTTTTTATCGAATCCCCAAAATTGACAAACGATCTATCGGTCATCTATCAAATGAAGATTTCTATGGCCATTCCCAATTTTCTTTTTCCGCAGGAAAAACATCTATTTCTTCCAAGCTTCATAATAGTTGGTGTTTTTGACACTTTTTATGACACGCTTAGAAATATTGCGTCTGCCATTAATGATCATAGTCTGACATTTCTATTTATAATCTAAATTGAAGAGAAGCTGCTATTCCGTGCTTCTATTCGGGAAATCAAAATCTCAGGCTAGACTGAGTTACAGACTCTAACTTCTAGCTCTATGCTTGTTATTTACTGAACGCTATGCTGCCCAAGGTTCCTCTGAAATATCGAGTAAGAGGCAATTATTGGCATTTTACTTATTTTACCTTATTTTGTGTTTAAGGGCAACATCATATTTAACGATATAATAATTGGATTTCTAATTAGTCTTAGTTACACTCAGAAAATATTTTTGGTGAATGTTTAGTGTTAAAATGGATCTAAAAAGTGCTTAATATTTTGATTAAATGCCCTAAAATGTAAAAAAAGACCAAAAAGTATTAGAAAGAATTAGAAAACCAAAACTACAACAAGAAAAGCACACATCAAACAAAAATAACAAGACTAAAAAATACTAAAGAGTGCAAAAGTTCTACTCGTTTTTGGATATACAAATTTGCAATGGAACTGACGTCACACATTGCTTTGTAATGGCGCAAATCTTCGGCCAATCAAATATGTGTATGACTCAGATATAAATGTGTCTTGCATAGCAAATCATCTTAAAAAAATGCATCTTAAAAATCTCAGAAGGTGTAACATGGAAAGCGAGAAGGAGCATATAAGACACTGTTTGTTATACGAGTTCGATAAAAAGAGTATCACAATCGCAGCATTGCGCAATGTTTGTCATGTTTATGGGGAGGATGTAGTAGACGAAAGCGCATGTCGTCGATGGTTTCGTAAGTTTAGGGTAGGAGACAGAAGCTGCCAAGATCAGGCTAGGAGTGGATGGCCATCACACGTTGGAGCATACGATATTGACCAAGCCATAAGGAACAACCTGAAGCCAACCTTGCAAAAATCAGCGGAGACCTTCAACGTACACCGGACAACGGTCGAGATATGGCTGTTTAAGCCGGGTTTTACTAGAAAATTCGATGGTTGGGTTCCACATAACCTGACAGATAATCAACGGAATGACCGAATCTCCACATGTGTTTCTTTGCTTTTGCGGAACAAAAACGACCCATTTTGGCACGAACTGTGACAGGAGATGATAAGTGGGTTATGTACCGTAACATAAAACGTCGTAGGAGTGTGTGTCGCCCTTCTGTTCCGCCTGCATCGACTTCGAAAGCCGAACCTCATCCCAAGAATGTTTTATTGAGTGTGCTTTCGGATGTGCAGGGAATAATTCACTAGGAGGTTCTACCACTCAAACAAAACATCACTGCTGTCCTCTACTGTCTACAGTTAGACAGGCTACGTTCAAATTTGGTAGCTAAAGGGCCAGGTCTCAAAGCAAAGCGGCCAGTAAATCGTCGCTGTGTTATCCTTCATCATGATATTGCCAGACCGCATGCTGCTATCATCACTCATCAAAAGTTATTCGCCTTCGGCTGGGAGGTTTTACCCCATCCTCCCTATTCTCCTGACTTGGCATCAACTGACTATCACCTATTTCTTGAGTTGAACACTTCCTTCAGTCAAAAAATTTTTGATGATCTTGATGCTGTAAAAACTGCCATCCACGACTTTTTTGACTCGAAATCGTCGGAATTTTACCTCTGTGGAATTCATCTCCTACCAAAAAGATGGCAAGAGTTCATAGATAACAATGGAGATTATGCGCAATAATAGGTGCTGTTCATGTTGCGTTTATTTGCTCCTTTTTATGGGTAATGAAAACCGGTAGAACTTTTGCACTTACCCTGAAAAGTTCTAAAAAGTACTAGAAACATAGTAAAAGTATTAGAATACAAAACTAATGCAAAGGCTTTCAAAAATGACGGATTTTAAACTTAAATTTGCCCAACAGAAATTTAAGACGAATCATTCTTGCTTGCGTCTTTTCTATTCTATCACTAACGGTGTCCCTTGCAAGTTTGCTAATGTACCAATCAATTCGTGTATAGTTATATCATGTTTTAATTTTTATCGCATGTGTCCAAAGATATTTTAAAAGAGCGAAATTATTTTTTATATTTATTGTGCTTGATTAAAACCTTGTAAACTAAATATTTATATATTTTATTTTGATGGCAAGAGTTAAAGGAAGGAACTTCAAATTATTATTTTTAGCAACAATATTGTTACTGTTGCAATTACAGCACTGTTACTGTTACAGCGTTTTAAATATCAAATAGTTTTTGAGGAAGCACCACTGTAATTTATGCTAGAAATTTTCAAGAACTTGATTTAAAAAGATTGCATTTGTATTTATCTTTTAATGCAACAATCGAGATTATGTGGTATGTGGTGCTTAGTTCCACCTCTAAACAATAATGCGCAAACAAAATTAACACTAAATAAATGGAATAAATAAGTAAAAAAAAAATTCTAAATGATATATCTTTGAGGTAAAATTTGTTTATGTTTTTTGATAGTTCTCATCTTAAGCAATCACTTGAGAAAATTAGGAGAAAACTGAACCACTAGTTATCCATATAGAATTCTGAAAATTTCCTGTGTAAATATTTATGAGCTTCAGTAGTAAAATGTATTATTAAAAATACTATGCATGAATAGTTTTAAGGAAATCGGATGGATAGAAGAGATCAAATAATAATTTCAAGATTGGATTTAAACAAACTTACAATTATTTCTTGGGATAATGGAGCATCAGAGTAAGAGGTTACCTACTCTATGAAAAGGACGCCTTCCTGGAGGACGTTCTGAGAGAACCTGCCTCAATTCACATTACGCACGGTAAAAACCACGAAAGCTCCTAATCAATTACGGGGTTTCATACCTTGTAAATCCATCAAAAAAACGAAAAAAATGTTATGACTTAATTTTATTCTGTATTGTATTCTGAACACATTAAAAAAAACTGTATTAAAAAATTCGCAATAGAACCAAAAATATAGCTAAAACAAGTTGACACACTTTACTGATAA
>KK112591.1:7629-28230 GCA_000611955.2 Stegodyphus mimosarum
TTTAAAATACATATCTGTTGCATATAATTTCATTATTTACAGATTTGCCATGACCAGTTTTGTGTATATGTGCATTGATTTAAAAAAATTGGTAAACAGAAACATTTTTTTTTTAGTGCCATCTGTACTCTTTTATCAGTTGCACCATCCGCAGCCAATCTGCTACTCTATCCAAGCATTCATAAATTCAGATATGCTTTAGTGAGTATTCTATGAATATTTATGTAGAAGTGATGTGTTAATTATTATGATGTCCAGCAATGTGTGTTGGAAGGATTAAGGGGTTTTGAAGAATAATTCATATTGCTGTATCACTATCTATTATCTTTTAGTTAATTTAGTTTAATTGATTTGTAATTTTTTTTATTGTTGAGTGTTATATTAATCTGGGAAAGTTATCTTTAATTAATCCAGTTATTTCTTTTTTGATTAATTAGTTTTCGAATATTATTTTCAATTTTTTTAAATTGAATTTAAGCTTTATTTTATTGGTCATTAAACTGATGTTTGAAGCATTTAATTTAATCAAGTGCAATCTCAACTTTAATCTGAAAATATGTTTAAATCTTAAATGGTTTTTGTCCATCAATTTTGTCCAATTTAAATCTTAAATGGTTTAATCAATGCTGTTTGACTTATTCAATTCAAATGTCTGTTAACAATGTTATGATTTGATTTAGTGGCATTCAGTTGTTCTTGAAAAAGGATTTAAACTTCTTTCGTTTTAGATTTTTTGAAGTACTATTCCATTTAATAAACAAGGTTTAAAATTAGGAATTATTAAAATATCTGTTAAATTTATTTTCATTATAATAAAAGATGTCAATTTTTATTAACACTTGAAATGTTTTTGTTTGACATGTTTGAGAAGAATTATGGGCAGTGTTAATTTTTACATCCATATGTAATGTTTAAAAGTTGCATTTTTTTTGCCAAAGTTCCCTCCCCTAGTTTCATATGGATTCTACTTCCTTTATCCTCTTTAAGATCGTGAGCACTAGAAAAAGAAGATTAGTATGTTGTTACGAATTTTGTATTTAGTTAGATATTTTTAATTGAATTGTAATTAAAATTGTTTTATTTCCTAGTGCAATGTAGCATGTGGCAAATTTTAATAGAAAGCTATGCCGGAAAAATAAAAATACAAGAGCACGGGCATTTAACATTGAATAAAAGTTTATCTCACTGATTGATATTTAATTTGAATAAATGTAATTCGCTAGTATGTTAGCTGTAACCGTAATTCTACTCGTTTTGCTTTCCAGAAATTGCTAGAACTCTCCCTCTCGTGGCTGATTTAAAAAGCTATAAAAGCCGGAGAGAAACATCTCAGCTCAGTAGTTGTTTACTTAGCTGTGGTAATTTTTGTTATTGGGTTACCTTTCTCTGTGCCTTGGATTGCGTTCTATTTAACGTTTTAGTAATTTAAAATATAGCTACTGTTTATATCGCATGACGTTGTACGAATATCTTTGAGGAAAATTCCAGCGTTTTTTCTTTATATTTCGTGATAAGAATAAATTTTATTATTTTTTTATCGGACTTGTGCATTCAATCTATTATGAACCTGTACGCACACAACAATATCATTCGTGATATTCTTTTCGCTTGGCAGAAATCTGTGAGAGATTAAGTCTTTTAAAAAGGTTTTGCCACTGGCAAAATAAATTGAGTCTTGATGATTTTGAGTGAATCCATGGTACCTTTTTATTGAAGGGTAGCATTGGACTCATATTCTTTTTCAACTGATCATTGGACTTACCTCCGTGATGCCACTGGATGTGTTGTTTTCCTGTTTTTCATAAGCTGCTATGAAGTGATGCCATGCTAGGAATCTTCTTTTTACTATGTGTTGTGTTATTTTGGTGCCCACCTGGTTTATACAAAACTCCTTTGGACATGTTTAGTTACAATCTTCCATAACTGATCAACTATGAGTTTCTTCCGAATGGCTTTATGAAAGACCCCATCGGGATCAACTGAACTAATGCTTGGGTCTTTCTTGGCAAATAAACACACTGTGAGCATGCAGAATATTAAACTGAATGGAAAATATTGAAAAAAAAGAGAATATTGAATCTCCCACATGATCACTTCATATCATGGAAAACTTTTTAATTCTTGGAAGTGGTACTTCTAGAAAGATTAATTAACTTTGCATTTCTATAAGATTCAGTCCTTTAAGAGTATACCATAACATAATGTGTGTTTTTGTTTTCTTTATTGCTGAGCAAAATGCAATGTTTTTGATGAAATGTAATGGATCTTGAATTAACAATTTCTTTCAGTATATGCATTTTTAAGTGTAACTCAGTCAAGCATTAAATTCCTTGAGTGATTATCACCAGACAAATATTAAGGACAACTGGCTGTTTAAAACAACTTTTATATTTGTTTCCCCTAAAAAAAGGTGCACATCTTTTTTAATCCCATTTTCAAAAAGTTGCAGGTTGCATGTTTCCACCAATCTGTTATTGGTTTAAGATTTCTATCACAATCATCATCCTGAACCACAGATGAAACCAGTTTTACTGTAAATGGTAGTAACATGGAAAGTAACATGTCATTGGTTGCCAAAAATGTTCTTTGTATGTGTGGTGGTTAAGATTTTTTTTTTTGGGGTGTAATATATTGGTATCAGTGTTTAATGTGTTTTAGTATTTTGAATTTCAAATTAAATTTTACTTTATTTTATGCTTCAAGATTATTTCATTTGTTTTTATGCTTAAAAGCCTAAAAGGAAAATTTATAAAGTTTTTAATATAATGAGTACTTTCTGATTATCTGCACCCCCACTGAAAAGTCTTGAAAAGGTAGTGATGAGAGAATGCCCCATGTCACCAAAAAGTATTTATGGAGTAACCCAGGGTCTTGCCAGAGAGTATTTATGCGGCAGCCAGGTATGTGTCTATCTCACATGTGTTTGTGTACAAGTTGCAGTTTCAAAACTCAACAGTCATTTTCCTGATTAGTATTTTTTTTTTTCATTGAGCACAGTTGTTTTTATCATAATGAATTGTAAATGGAATCGTGATGTTTGCTGGCCGATGAAAAAGAAAGCATTGTATTTCTTCAAAAATATGACAGTGTATTCAGTGATACAGAATGCGCTGAACACATTTATATTTCTTAAATGACCAGGTTTTATGGAAATACTGTGTGAAAAATTGCAAGCAAAGTTTTAAAATGCAGGTGAGAAACTAATTTGAAGAGACACATAGTTAGTTTAGAACGGCTGTTCGCTTCATTTGTTGTTGGACATAAGAATATATGTCAATGAAATTGTGTGAAGAGGAACTGGGATTATCACTTAATACAACTATTGATTGGTGTAATTAGCTCCAAAAAGTTGCATGGCTTTTCTAGATAAGGAAGAATGCATTGGATGCATCATTGAAATATACATTAGGAAACCTACATGTTTCTTTTCCATATTGCCACAATTTCATAATTTTTTGGTGGGGATGCTGATAATCAGAATGTACCATATAATGGAACATCCTAAAATTATACTAACAGTTTAGGAGGTCTTTGGAGGTGGGTTCCCCCCAAAACATGATTACTGTTAATTTTTAATATCGTTCCTTATTTACATTCTTTTTCAGAGGTGGGGGTCATCATGAAAGGTTGCAATGTATTTTAAAAACTAAATTACAGAATTTAAATATATAATAGTATATAATTTAACAAAATTTCTATTCGTAAAAAGCCCTGTTTTATAATTAGAAGAAACTACTAACTTTTTACTAGTGCCCTCTTTTATAATTAGAAGAAACACACTACTTTACATCACTTAGTTTGACTTGCTGCTCCTTGTCCACACTCCAAATAGAAATAAATGGTAAATTAATTTAAAACTTACTTTTTACTTGCCTTTATTATATTATTTTAGTATTGTTTAATATAGTTTCTAGTTTATTTTTTTATTTTTGTATGTTAATAGTATCTGTTTCCTTTTTGTTTATATGCATATTCGTGTCAGATAAGTTTTTTTGTGGCCAAGAGTTTCTAAATTACATTGATTTTCTAAAAAAATATTGGTTTTCTAAAAAATATTGTTTTATATTAACTTTAATTTGTTCTTTTCTAAAAATTCCACTCGTTTGAATTACTTTTGGTATATCACATCATTTAGTTTTACTTTTGGTTTTGAATTTTACCCTTGCCTACATGAATGACAAAACACGAATTGAATAATTGAAGAGTTAGGTTTGAGAGCAACTTCCCCTCGATAAGTCTGTCTTCTGCCAGCTCGACAATTATTCATTTATGCATTTTTATAATATTTAGGATTTAAAAAAAAATTATTAGATTTTATATTTGTTAATAGATTTTGATACTTGCACTTGATTTACTTATGTTCTCAGAATTTAAATGATATTGTAGATTAGTTCACAGCAATATAAATTTTTCATTTATAATTACTTTTAAACCTATTTCTCTAATTAATTTTTTACTTTAATTTGCTTTTTACGAATAGAAATTTTGTTAAATTTAAATTTAATTTAACTTTACTATATTCTTTTGAAACTATATAATAGTATATGGATATTTATGTAAAAATTAATTTATTTGTACATGCAAATTTAGTATTAATTACTGTAGTCATTCCTTTACTGTTATGTAATTTTTTAAATGTTACAGGTAAATAGCTCTCTCTCATTCTTCTTGCTTTCATATCAAGTTCATGAAAAAAGCATATTATTCCCTGCTTTGTAAGTTATCTCTCTTTCTCTCTCTTTTTTAAAAATTTATTATTTATTTTATTATTTTACCTATCTATGGAAAAGGAGAAAAAAGGTAGAAGGTATTTGATTTTATACAAAAACTAATTTATTATGACTAACCACCATTTCTGTTCTTGTTTTGGTGTACTACTGTTATTCTTTCATGAGCTCTATTGTAGCACAAGGAATGGCCATTGCACTGAAAATGCATGTAGATTTTTTTAGAAAACTGGTATTAATCTAATGTTTTTCCAAAATTTAAATTTCAGTTTTCTATTTTATCTGCAATCAATGATAAAGGTAATGATGTGTTAATATTAAATAAAGATCAGAGTGTAAATACGAATACCTGTTTAATTTTATATATATTCCTGTTCGCTGTTTGATATCATTCTTTTTAATTTTCACTAAATCAAAACTTCATTTTCTTTGAGGTATGGACAATGACAAAATATTGGTAATGGGTATTAAAAAGTTAAATAAATTGTCTTTCTAAAAATGAACTTGTTGAGATTCATTCTTGACTTACCTCAGTGCAAAATGTAGGGAAGAATGTAACAAAACATCGGTATTGGCTGTCGCATCTCCAAGAAAACTATCTCTACAACAGAGCAAAATCTGTGGAGGGATTTTTCAAAGAGGGTTCTCTGGTTATATTATTTTAAAAGTCATAAAGCTGTTTTTGGGCGAAAAACAGCAAGTAAATTAACAGTTTTTAATGTTTCTGAACTAGTGTAACAATTACTTATGAAGATAAATAAAGAGAATTAACTTTCGAGAAATCACTAATGGATGTAGAAAGTTTTGGCCTTCTGTTGAAATGATCATCGTAAGAGAGCTGATATTCAGTACTAATGTTCATTTTCATAATCAGAAACAGTGATCACTTACAAACATGAGGCAATGACAGGTTTCACTACTGATTCTTGTTGCTGTTGTTTTGCACTGAGGAAGTATTTTATTGCAAAAAAAAAAAAAAAAGACTGTATAAGCTTAAACCTTCCTTCATGTAGAGATGTATTTGTAATTATTTTCTCCATCATTTAATAGATCTAGTTTTTATTATTAGATCTAAATTTTATTCCTTTGTAGAAATTTTTAGGTAATATTTTTAGATGTAAATAATCTAAAAATTTCGAATATTGTATTCAAAAAAAATTTTGAAACATTTTTAGGTAATCTGCATTCTTTTTTGCCCAAGTATATAATTTGGATTTAAAAAAATATGTGCGTATATATATGTATATACGTTTGTTTTTTTGAATCTGAACTGTATGTTTTAATAAAATAAGTCAGAATGAAAAATCAAGAAAAGTAATTTTAGAACAGCTCTAAGACTCCATAATATAGCTCCAAAAACGTATTATTGATTGTTTATATATCTTTAAAATAAATACATTTATATTGTTACTATAATTGCTCAAATGTAAGAGACAAATAAGAAAACTTTCCAAGAATATGGATTCTATTTAAATGGGAGGTCTAGAAGAGGAGAGATTTATCTTTGTTCTTTTTTTAGTGCTTTGGAAATGTTTTAACTCTTCTCCCCATTTCTAGGCCTGAAATAAAGAAGATGTAGTAATTTTGCTAATAATTTTATAATAATATTGAGATAAGAATGTGCATCCAAAAACTTAAACATGTTTCACAATCTTCACTCTTTCTCCCAAATAATATCATTCCTCAAACCTAACTCAGTGATAGATAACCTAACTCAGATCACTGAGTTAGTTTTATCAGATTTGAGTTTTTAAACTTAGGACCATATTTTTTGCCGTTAATTTTACATTTTATGTTGCATCAAAAGAGAAGAGATGCATATTCTGTATATATCTTAATCCTGCTACTTCTAAGGTGTTAATTTTTTACCAATTTCAGTCATTTAATTGAGTAAATGTAAGTATTATTTATTATAAGGCTTATATATGTATAATTTTTTTAATGCAAAGAAATGAAAAAAAATCTATTAATTATAATTATTATTATTTTTGTAAAGATTTTCAAGTAAATTGATCTTTTTATATAATTAATTTAAAAGAGCCAATGCCAAAAAATATTTGAGGAATACTGATTAAGAAAATTGTACTTCACCTTGGCAAAAATGTTCCTGAAGAGCCACAAGACTTATTCTTCCATTTGTTATTGATTAACAATTTTCATTCAGTATTGAAGGAAGGAGACCGACGGAGGGGGTGATAGAAACCTAACTCAGTGATAGATCAGTGATAGATAATTTTATCAAATTTGAGTTTTTAAACTTGGGGCCATATTTTTTGCCGTTAATAAGTTGTCGACATCGCGCCAGAATCATGAAATGTCATATTTTGCTCTTTTCTTTTATGCGCATTTTCTGTGTTCTTTTTTTACATTTTATGTTGCATCAAAAGAAAAGATATGCATATTCTGTAAGATAACTATATAAGTGTCATTGTGTAGAAGTCATAATTCAGTTTTTCTTAAAGCGTGTATTAAATCTTGAAATGTTTTTCTGGAAACGGTGAGTGTTACAAATATTCATATTGATTACCAAAACTAGCTGTATTGCTTATTGTAATTGTTATAAGTATATGTATGCAATTAAAAGTGATTTAAAAACTTTTAGTTCTATTTTATTATGTTCGCATTTAAACTTATTCTAAGTACAAAGAAATTCAAAATGAAAAACTGCTATGTTTCTTTATAAGCTTTATTTTATTTTAGGTATTTATTCTTTTAATGATATTATTTGTAATATTAATCTCCACAGCTTTTAAATGTGTCATTTGCTATCTCAAATTATATGTTAACTATAAGCATTTACGGTTGTATAAAAGTGCTAATGCTTCCACTTTTTTACAGAGCTATTCTGTTACTATTTGAAGATCATCCTTTAGCTTGTACTTGGTTTGCTTGCATATCAACTTTTAGGTAAATTTATTTCTCATATAATATTATTTATAAGGTTATGTTTATTTAACATAGAACCTTTTGTTATTGGAATTAAAATATAAATTGCAAAATGGAATAGCAAGATAGAGCATTTTAGAAATTTTCTATGTAAATGGGATACAAACTATAAAGATAAAAAATTCAAAACAGTACTTGTGAATTAAGTAATTTTAAGTATTGCCATTCTTATTAACAATGAAATTGTACGCAACATTTTGATCACCTTGTATATTTTGAATTGTTGAATGTTTTAATTATAGATACATTTTCACAGTATTTTTTCTGGCTGTTGGTACATTAGTCTAATTATAATATTGAATCATATAAAAATTTTATGAGCATGCTTTTCCTGTTTTTCTTCTGTTTGTGAAAATGCCATGTTTTGTTTCAGTTTGGTTCCACTTCTAGCAAAAGATGGATTAATTGTCCCTTTTTTTGCTT
Organism: Stegodyphus mimosarum; assembly: GCA_000611955.2. Classification (NCBI taxonomy): domain Eukaryota; kingdom Metazoa; phylum Arthropoda; class Arachnida; order Araneae; family Eresidae; genus Stegodyphus; species Stegodyphus mimosarum. Next base: position 15,726 of record KK112591.1, read on the forward strand.
TGTCTGCTTTATTTCTCATCGGGGCCTTAAGATCTTATGAAGATCTATTGATTTCGTTTAAAAATCAGAAGTCTACAATTGCTAGTCTTGCGGTATGTATAATAGTTTTGTTTCAGTCTATGAAAATAGGTCTATTTGTTGTCATGCATTTTTCAGCAACACACAGAGTTTTTACATTTGCATCTATCCTAATATGCTTAAAATAATAATAATTGTTTGAAATTGCAACTTGATATTGAGTATAAAAGTTTATATGTATGTTTGTCCCGTAATATATATTTACAAGCCGGGCATTGTTAAAGGTCTGCTTAAAAACTGTACCATGCGAACAAGAAATTATGTTAACACTTCTCTGAAATAAAATGACGTATCATACAACTAGCTAAACAACTGTAAATAACTCGAGAAGAAAAGCATCAATAAGAAAATTCTCCTGCATACGTGAAGAATATCTCAGATCAATAAAATTAGTCGCAGAGCAGTAAGTAATCGTTAAGCTCGATACAGCCGTATCTTATGATTCTGAACTACTCTGATTCAGCTGACTAACTATCAGCTCTAAAGCAACCATATATATAAAATTACTCAAGCATTGCTAGAAGCTTCAAGATAAATGTTTGTTAGGATTTCAGAAAAGTATTTTCTGGATACTTTTAGTGTCACCAACTTGGCAACAAAAATTTTAACCAAGATGTACTAGAAAGGTTTCTATCCGTGTCTCCTGCTTTAATTGAGCTGTCATTACAAATGAAGGTACTCTTCTGTTATCAGGACCGGATTCAGAAATGTATATATGGATGGATGAATGTGTGCATGTATGTATGTACATATGTACATTATATCTGTGTATAAGTTACGGTGAAACACCGAAATCTGGAGAATGTCGACTTTCACCGGTGAATGTCAACATTCACATAGTCGCTTGGTGTATGTCCGAAATATTTTTCAAATACTCTTATTTCTGACTTACACCGGTGAATGTCGACATTCACCATGTACTAGTGGTGAATGTTGAATATATGAGAATATTATATTTTCTTCTCTGTAATTCAGTTGCGAAAAAGCACACAAGTACTTAAAACACACAACACATTCAAAATGAGAAAGGAAAATAATAGAAGTTGAAAAACTTACTTAATTATACAGTACATAGTAAATGAGGAAATAAAATAATAGTAATAAAAAACTTACTAAATTATGTGATTCAAATCTGATTCATTGCAACAACTTAAACTATTATGAGACTTTGAATTGCACGAGAGGCCCTTGCTTTTACGACTGCATTTATGGAAAACGGCCAGTCGCCTCTCTCTCCAGAGCATATCTGTGATTGTCGACATACACCGGTGAGGGTCCGAATGTACAAGAATGCAATGTTATATTCGATCTCTCACGGATGTATTTGTTGAATGTTGACATTCTCCGGTGAAAGTCGACATTCTCCAATTTCGGTCTTTCACAGTAACATATACACTCATATGCAGGGTGAATCTGAACAAGGGAGTGATAGAAGGTAGCTGTACGAGCAATATTTGTGATAGAATGTATGGTCATAATGCAAGTGATGAGAAAAGGGTAATTTTCCACTGTTACATTTAGAGAATTAACACAAGAATGAGAGGAGATATTTTGGAAAACATTTTATAAACAGAACATGCTCATAGAAATTACTCAAAAACCTTCTGTGAGCTGTAATGCAGGCTTCACACCTAGAGGATAGGGATTGACACACATCTGCAAAGACACCAGGCATTTCCTGAATATCAGCAGCATCAATGGTGATCCTGGCAACTAGATCCTGGAGCACTCTTAGATTAGACTTTTCATGTGGCCCCTAGGAAAAAGTCCAAACATGAGAGATCCGGTGATGTTGGTGGCCAAGCTATAGGACCACCTCGAGCAATCCACATTAGAAAATGCCATTGGGTGCGAGGACTGACTCTTTTTACACCCTTTATTTGTAATGCCACCTAGCAGTTTGCCGTTTGCATTCTGACTATACATTCCATCATGAATATTGCTCGTATAGCTGCTTTCTTTCATCCTCTAAAGTTTTGTCCTCTTGTTCAGATTCACCTGTAGAAAAATGCACATACATACATACATAGATACATGTATGAATACATGCATTTCTTAATCTGGTCCCAATAACAAAAGTACACACAAATGAAATCTACAGTAAATTGTGTGGTACAGTGTAATGATAAAGGATGCTGCATTTATCATGAGATTAGCAGCACAAACATCAATGTTATGTTTGCAAGTTTAAAACCTTATCAAATATACTCAGATCCTTCTTTAGCTTCTGTGAACATCCTGCTTGCTTTGTCAGCTGGAATACAAATAGTGTTATTTTACCTTCTCCCTCCCTTAGCTTTCTTAGAGCAGTGGAAGATTAGTCATACAGCATCAATCTGTGGTTGTTAATAGCTTGCTGTTTTCTAGTAGGAGTCTCAAACTCTAATTGCGTGATCTGAAAACAGCTGATGAGTCCAAAACTTTTTTATCGAAGATAAAAGGTTTTTTTTTTTTAAAGACAATATTAAATTAAAAATTTTGTGTGCAAAATGTTAATTAAAATTATAAACAATAATACTCAAAAACAGTAATATGCAAAAATTCTGGTTTATATTTATTTTCTCTCTTAAATATAAAGGTTGGTATTTGCAAGAATTTTTTTTATCTTTAGACTTCGTAATTCAAACTTATTGATAGATAAATATTAAATTTTCAAACTGATATTTATTTCAAATAATTCTAATGTGTTGAATAAACCACTAAATAACTCACACTTAAAGTAAGCAAATTACAAAAACTTTCCAAGTGGCACAAAACTTGAGAATAAACAATGATAACCTATTCTCTTTCTTTTATTTATTAAATTTTGCTTTGATGCATACAAAAAAATTCATATATTTGCATGTAAGTAATTATAAGCTTCTTTATGTCTTACTGCAATATCTCATTGCATTTCAATATTAATAGCATTTTAACCTTTTAACAAATTACTGGAAACTGTCTTCATAATGAAATTTAGATGCTCATCGGTCAATTTGCTCATTTATTATTATTATTATTATTATTAATTTTTAGCTATGAGAGGACTTTTTACATATAAATGTAATCCCAAACAGAGCAATTATTCTTATTACAAAAGTTCTGTACTGTATTTATCTTTTGACACATACCATAAAAGTCAATCAGATTTATACTTTCAAATCTTTGAATAAGATTTATATCGCATGAATTAACTGTAATTTTAGATTTTCATTTCAGTATACTAAAGTACATAACTCCTCGTTTTCCATCTTTGATGTACTGTTATAAAAATTGGTGCTAATGCAAATTTTTGGGTTATAATAAACTGTATTTTAGTACTTAATATTTCCCCATCAGTCATGAGAGTTGGTGGATATTCAGCCAAACTTGCACTAGATGTTTTAATGTAATTTTGAAGGAACAGATAGTTCTTTATTTAGTTATAGAATTGACAAATAAAAAATTACTGATACAACACATAATGGCACATAAATAAATGAAAGTTTTTTGCTTCATTAAAACTTGAACCAATCATTATGGTGGGCATCTAAAGTAACTACAAAATGTCATCATCTTTATGAACTCATCTCATAAATTCACTTTGGTATAAACTAGGCTGTGTTGCATAATTCTTTTTTTCCTCATTTTGCCGAATCTCAGTCTTTCAATATTTTTAATTTGATGATAGGTACTGCGACTTTGAAAATGCTCCACTGCTTATTGTGTTTTAGAAGATAGGTCCCGATTTTTGATCATTCGCTGAAAATGCAAAAGAAATGCCAGTTAACTTATATTTTTCTCCTATCCCCCCCAAAAAAATGGCATATCGAAAATTAGTGGGGTTACATAGAACCAAAGCCAAAATTTGATGTGTGTGTTGTGACATCATGCTTATTCATTAGTGGAACTAAATCCTACTCTTTGGCAACACTTTTTTTTAAACTGAAATGGTCAACAAAAAAATATGTAAGCACTCTGCATTTAGTGCAGCATTTTTTTTTTTGTCGTATTATTTTTTGTATTTGCATACTAAAGATCTTTTGCAAATATTTTATTGGATTGGCAACTAAGTAATTGCGGATGTTTTTTTAGAAAATCAAAGACAATTTTTTCATGGAACTAAATAACTTTATTCTGTAATGTATTGCCCATTTTGATCAATGACCTTTTGCCATCTTTCAGGCAGCATCATAATCCCACGTTCCCACGTTCATCCCACTTCTGGTTTTTATTAGCAAAAAACTGAATCAGGTACGATTTGACATCTTCATCATTATTGAAATTTTTACCATTCAAGGAGTTTTGTAAAGATCGAAACAAAAAGTAATCAGATGGTGCAAGGTCAGGACTCCCAACCAAGCTCCAATAATTTTTGCCGAGTGACCAAAGATGTGTGTGGCCTTGCATTGTCATGATGGAATACACCAAACTGATAACAAAACCTTCTTTTGATGAATATCAGCTTTTGATGTTGTTCGAGTTGGTTCACCTGGCCCGCTCCACGATCTTTTCCGCTCGATATTGTTGTAAACAACCCATTTTTCATCGCCAGTTATCGGTCGTTTTAAAAATGGATCATTTTTTCGGTCATTGCTTTGATTAGGTCGTCATCAACTTCAACTGGACGACCAGAGCGTTTTTCATCTTTGGTGAAAAATCACCAGAACGAAATTTGGCAAACCAATTTTGACACTGCCGTTCTTTTAAGGCTTCGTCTCCATAAACAGCACATAACTTTTTATGAGCTCGCGATGCGTTGCGAAAATAAAATAGCAAAATATGACGAAAATGTTCCTTTTGATTTTCCATTTTGCAACGAACGCCAAACGAAAACTACACAACCGATCAAAAAACTTTTTTTTCTCATTCACAGCTGAATTGCCAACTATCAAATAACAAAATGTGTTTTACATTTGTATTACATCTGCAAACCTAAAAATTCAACTGAAACCATCTATGAGTGAAATCTGCAATTACTTAGTTGCCAACCCAATATATGTACCACAAAATTTGAAAGTATTGCAATACTAGTAAGTTGTATATTATCTTAATACTGTGTTTTCCAGTCATGTTACAGTGCATCTGCATAAAGTAGTGCATGTATTTTCCCTTTGCAGTTTTGCTGTTCCATCCTAGGAAGCATCATTCTCACTGTATGTATGTTCACAGTGAAGCAACCTCGTAGGTACCCACATTTACATGTGCTTCTCAACTGTCTCTATTCTGTCATGCACTTTATTGGGTTTGCCATCTATTTCAATTATGTCCAATTCTTAGAAATGCCATTGTCACTTTATTTTAAAAAGAAATATGAATGAAATAATGAATTCATGTAATTTGTATTGTATTTTTGTAAATGTTCCTGAAATGATATTTAAATAATTTTACTCGCATTATTGTTATTATCATTCTCCAGTAGAATTATGTAACTTTTATAGATTTGCAAACTGTGTTATCTGGGACCTTAAAGTTCCATGCAACTCCTCTGGGGGTTCTGCAAATCAAAATTGGAAGGAATTTTTTACTGCTATCTGGACTGCATTTAAAATAATTGGTTAAATAATACTTTCTATTCCGTTTTTATTTGAATAACTGTGAATATTCGTAAACAGTAACGGGCAAGCCTGCCAGATGAGTGGCCTGTAGCCAAAGAAAAATTTGTAAGTTCTATGTACCCCTGAAATGCAAATGTATGAAAGAAATTAGTTCATTCTTTCCAAGCAAAAGCAATTATTAAATCATTTTTAATTGCCAAACCAGGGAACAAAAACTTTTGGCATTTCAGGTTAATAAGTATGACATCATGATTTAAATCTGTTCTATAACAACATTTTCTCATTGTTAATAAAAGAATTAATATGGCAATAATATATCATATTAATTACACTAACCTGAAACAAAAAAGTTGCTAACAGCAGCTATTTATTTAAAATGTTTTAATGAACAATTTTCAACATGCAGTGTGACGTCACATGGAATCTCTTGCTTTCTTCAATGTCAAAATATAACCTTATATAATAATAATATGTTTAATGTTTCCCAGTGTTATTTTTATTTCATATTTTGAAAAATTTACAAATTTTTGATTAACAAACTCTGCAATTTGACAGTGAGCAGTGGCAGCACTTTTCGGAATATAACATTTTTATCTCTAATGCGCGAGAATGTTGCCACTCGGAAAAATGAGTGCGAAAATTAGTGTTTTCAATTAATATCTCGGCTGATTAAAGCCGTACGAAGATGGGAACAGTTGAAATGGTATCCCATGAATTTTGGGAATCGGGAATAATGTATTTAATGTTTGCCAATGCTATTTTTATTTCATATTTTGTAAAACTTAGAAATTTTTTATTAATAAACTGTCTGATTTGAAAGGGAGCAGTAAAATGAAGCAAATTATCATTTCCAGCCTGCAAGACTGTTGCCGTTTTGGAAAATAAGAGCGAAAATTAGCGTTTTGCCGAGTTTGTAATTAATATCTCAGTTAATTAAAGCTGTATAAATATGAGAATGGTCAAAATGGCTTCCCACGAATTTTTGGAATCCGGGGGTACCTCTCTCGAAGGTCAACTTCCCACCATTCCGGAGGAGATAATGCTATAAGCAAACAAACAGACACTCAAAGACTTTAAGAGTATAGATAATAAAAATTTCCACATTGAAATATTTTCATTGCTTTTTGACTTTTACTTTATTTGGTTTTCTGCTGATAATAAGAATACCCCCCATACACACACATATTATAATTTTATGAGTGGCTTTAATCGACAAAGTTTGAACACCACTGATTTATAGCGATTAAACATGATAATATTAAGCTTATTAAACCATATATATATGAATCATCAATTACATCTTTATATTACAAACCATGATTTGAATCTGATCATAGTTTAATATTTATTATAATTTAATATTTTTATTCAGTTTCTCTTTTAGGTGAAACATTTTTTTCTTTTGTGAACAATTTTATTTGTTATGCATCCATCTCCAATTTTAGTATAAAATATCAGCCACACGCTTGTTTTCTGAAAAATATATTTATGAGAATGATAATCTTTCAAGACATGCTAAGAAATGTTATATCAAGTATGCAGGTGATATATTTTGGTAATAGATTAAAGAAATTTTTGTTTGATTTGTAACTTTGGAATATCATTTTAGGAACATGTTTTTTTAATTTTGTTATTTTCAATTTTAGTGTGATATGTTTTATTGTTTTTTTTTGGGGGGGGAGGTTCATGATGATTATGTTTAAAGTTATATACATATATATTTTTTTAATCAGTCTTTTGTATTGATACACAAGTCAAGCTATGTATTTTGTATCAAACAGGACTTTTAAGGTGCTTCTTTTTGACTTTTTATGTTTTTATGTATTTGTAAATATTCTTGTGAGCTCCCAGTTCGATGATATCTCTCTGAATAATCACTTGAAATATCAAGAAGAAATTAACAATGTATTTATTATAAAAATTAATTACAAAGAGCATAGTAAATGACTTCAGGTGTCTTAAGCAGAATGCAGATATAAACAATTCTTCTTTAGTATGTAGAAATGTCGGCAATTGCCCAAATCACTTGCAAAGTAAATTCGCAATTCAGCTAAATCTCACAGCTGAATCACAACTAAAACAGCAACAGTTTGTCCAACATTCAGAATGCTTCTTCTCTCAGAGCAACAAAATCAACAATTTCATTTAAGAAAAACAAACAGCTATAAAAAGTATATGGCCACAAATACAAAACAAGTAACTAATACAACAATGCGTCAAAATTATTTGAATATTTACAGGTATATACAACAATATTTTATATACTGTGTTCAAACATTATTCTTTTTTGTGTTTTTCTATTTGCAAAGTACATTTGTTTTTTAAGAATCATAATGTTATTTTAATTATGAGCAGAATCTTTATTAATTCATATCTATTTTTAAAGGTGAAATATATTTCAAATGAGATTATCATGTTGTCATGATTAGGGCTTTGAAACAAAGTGCTTTAAAAGCTTATAGGCATAATTGTTTAGAATGAAAATTGCTTAAAGAGAAATGTTTAAATATATTGTAAAACCATCAAATTACTTGATTGTACTTAAAGCCTTTTTCTGTGGGGAGAGGTGCTTTTGAAATAAAACAACTGAAAATTGTTTGTTAGTATATGATTCATTTATTCAATACATCTGCTTATGTTACTTTGTGTGATTTGATAAGTTATTCACTTGCCAAATGACTTACATGTAATATGTAAATTTTTTAAGTGTTAATTTCTACAAAATATATGTAGGTTGTTACAGAAAGATTACTTGATTGAATTTTCCCAAATAGTTGGTTGTAAACCTACAGTTTGGAATTTTCAGGTTGCAGTTTAAAATATTTTAATGTAAAAATATTACATTAATGTTTTTTTTTAAATGATGATCCTGTACTGTGGTTATGTAACTCCTTTTTTTGGGAACATCTTTTATTAACTAAACACAACTGCAAATGTTCATTAAAATTAGTGCTTAGCTATATTATAAATTATTAAAGTAAGATTTAAGTTATGCAGGAGTGCATTTATTGTTTTTAAATTTCTTAATTTGTTTAATTGCTAACTGATTGATTAAATTTACAAGATAAATTAATGGCCATTTGTTTCGTACAGTGGCAGCATTGCTTTTAAATCATTCAATTTTTTATCAATTTGTTAATCAGATTAAATCTAAAATGTAAATTAAAGATCTTACATTCTGCTGAATTATAAAACTCAGTAAAGTTTTGTTTCATGCTGTGGCAATGATAAAACTCTGAGCATCTGTTATATATGAGGACATATAGGAAATAATATTTTGTTTCATGCTGTGGCAACATGCTATATGAGGAATAAATGTTGCTTTTAGATTCTGTCTATTTTTAGTCCATCAAATCACATTTCAAAGTCATTATCACGGTTACAAATTTAATATTTGCAGAACATAGTTTTACATGTTAACTGAAAAGAATAATGCTTCTTTAAAGAGTTAAAAAGGATTTATTCTAATGTAATAGGAATTTTTTTGATACCAATAATTAAAAATTTGCTAAAGATAGATAGGCTTATTAGTTTTCAAATTTAAATTTCTAAACCTTTTAATTACAAAACATTAATTTAGAAGCATCGATTTCAAATAGGTATTTAGGCTTGTGGAGGCTTTCTGAGCAATTGTTTAAGTCAGATAATTCTGATAACTGTTTTCCATACTAGTATTGTGAAAGACAGTCTGTGTCTTCCCTTCCCTCCTGTTATGAAAGAATTGTTTTTTTGTACAGAAATTTTGATTTTTTTCATGTATTTATTAAAATTCTTTTCTGAAATTTTCTTTATTATATTCATTTCTTATACTACAACCATATGTCTACAGCAAGCTGTTTAAAGAAATATTTAATTATGCAGTCTATTTTTTAACACCTTTTGTATTACCTGTGCAAACAAATTTAATCTGATAAAATCAAAAAGCAATCAAAATAAATATCACATTCCAGTAGTCAAAAAGTAATTATCAAATTCGAGTAATACATTTGGATATATATTCTATCAAGCTGTTGTATGCATTATATAAGATGTGGTCATAGTATATTTAGCTATTTTCCTGACTTAAGTGTATTTAACTATTTTCCTGACAATTTTTGAAATTTAATCTGGAAAATTTCATGAATATAGTTTTAATATAATTTATTAGAATAAAATTTCATTATAGTAAAGTTATCTAGGGATTAGAGAAAACGTTAATCTTTGAAGAAGTGGCGATATAAAAAAAAAGAAAAAAAGAAATTTTGGCATGTAACAGTGCAATCCTTGTTAAAGGCAATCTGTAATGCATTTTATTATTTTTTTTAAACTATTATCATTGTTTATTTGGTTTCATATTAATAGTGTTGTGATTGTTATGACAAGTGTTGTAAACCAAATGTAATTTTATAAGCACTCTAATATAGTACAAGAGAGTTAAATTCCATTTTTACCTAAAAAAAGTGTGATTACAAAAAAAAGTGTCAGTTTCATACTGAAGGTTTTTTTCATTTTCGAAAGTTCCAAAAGGATGTAGTATCAAATTAGAGTAGGTGCCATTTGATGTGATCACTTTTGGTGTTATTATTTGGATATTGTTATCGAAATGCTGAAGTCCTACCCATTTGTATGCTGAAAGCTATATTGATTATTGTGATAAATTGGTCAGTTAATGTTATCACAATATTGAGTTTTTTTAAGTTGAAGCAATGTTGCTCAAAAAGGATAAAATCATCAATCAAGGTAAAAAATGAAATACAGAAGTTGCAAATGACAGAGACATGTTGCCAAGTAAGAGATTAAGTCGCTAAGCATCTCGATTTTGGTTTAAGGTAACATGTATGTGATATCTCCCCTATCTGCTGTCCTCCCGCCTCATAGAGGAAATGACTCCACCTTCTTGTATTTTGAATATTTATTGCACACACAAAACTAAATACTAAAACTACACTACTAATACTGAAATATGTACATTAATTAATATTACATTCGTTTTACTAACGGCTCCCATAAGCCTTCCTTTTCCATGGCCTCTCAGTAGGTCTCCCTCCTTGAAACTAAAACTTTGGTGCCTCTCCGATTGAGAGTTAGCACCCCCTATCCATCTTGTTGGTTGGCGTTACCCATACATCACAATGTAAGTCTTGGAATTATGTGTCAGAAAGGACAATAAAGAACTTCTATTTTAAGCATGTTAACCTTTTAATAAAAGATGAAATAAAGATTAGGTTAGTTTAATGAGGCATAACAGAAGAGGATTATTTGCTTAGGGAGAGCATGCCTTCATGGAGGACTTTCTAACATGAAATTGAGGAACTAGAAATATTTTCAGCTAGTATAAATTGTGGGTGGAAATTAAGGAAAAACTCAAGTCGCAACATCAGACAAAAATATATCTGGCTGTCACTTTCTGAAGGAAATCCAAGCAGTCTTATGTGATAAACTTTGTGAACAACGTGGTGAAATTAGTGAATTTCTTACAAATGTTGAGATGAAAGATACCCTGCGAATATTATAATTAGGAGTACAACATTGATGAAATAATTTTCAGAAACGTAATGAGTATAGACAAGTCATAAATGAGTTTTTGCATAATAATTCCAGTTACTCATCTATTAATACTTTCCTTATTAAAATCCTGTGAAAGTAAATATTTATATGTTTCCAGTTATATTTATACTAAATTAATAAATTCTATTGATCATTTTTTCATCCCTTAATAGTAAATTTAAGTTTAAAGAAAGAAAAAAAAAGGATTTGCTTCCTTCAAGAAGTATTTTTAAATTAATTAAAAATGAAATTTGCATATAGGAAGAGGAAAAGAAGCTAAATTTATTCTTTTTTAAATGGAAAAAAAATGTTAAATAGTAAATATGAAGTAGAATTTGTTACAATTTTGCATTTCATATTAATTCATTTTGGATGCATATTTTGTGTTCTTTATATTAGCAGTTGAATAAGTAAGTTTGAATTCTTCTAGCTCCCTCCCCCTTCAGCAAAAAATGAGACAATATTAAGACTAATATTTTAGATTTATGGAATTAAAACTTTATATTGCTTCCAGGTAATAGCTGATAATTATTTTAAGGCAATTAATACTTAATTTGCACTTACTAGCTACTCAAAATCAGTTGTATGTTCCAATTTTTAGCTGACTGAGTGAAAATTCTTGTGATCTGCCACAGTTTAATAAAAAAAGGAGATTTGAAAATATATAAAACTTAAATCGTTCAAAAAAATTATTCCATGCCAATTGCATAACATGGCGTTAAAAATATCTGTAATTACAACAATGGCTTTGAAAGTTCTTAAAAATTAACATTTTGCTAGGAAATAAATTTAATATATTGCAATTTCTATCAGTTACATGTATTATTAAAAAGGTAAAATAAATGTTTAAGTTATTAAGAATTATATTTATCATTCAGTTTGTTGTCATTAAGAGACTGATTAAGTTTGAACATAAATTAAAGACTGTATACTTTGCTGAGAATCTGCTGTGCGCAGGGGCACATGACAGATAAATTAAGTCTTATCTTTTGTGCTGTGGCAACACTTGCCAAAGGATGCTTATAGATTCTTTTCATTTTTTTCAGCCATCGGTTTTTCTACAACGGGAGTTTGTAAATTAATTGAAAATAACAGACTTGAGGTGTAAAAATCATTAATTTTTTTTTGTTTGCTTTTAAAAATAAGGAGCTACAGCTGTTATATTTCTCAAAATTGGCTTCTTTGGGACCTGAGCAAGAATTATACAGTTTGCAATACTAGCGTGAATTATATTGGTTTTGTTCTGAAAATATTACATTCAGATTTGCTTATAGTTAAGTAATAAATATTTCTTTCTTATTATGTCTTTATTTAAATCTTAAAATCCTTTTCTGCTTTAGTGTTTTTTTTTTTTTTTTTTTTTTTTTTTTTTTTATTTTTTTTTC
>KK112591.1:28324-48020 GCA_000611955.2 Stegodyphus mimosarum
TTTTTTTTTTTTTTTGTGTGTCTTCTTTTATACTTATTATTCCAATTCATGAAATAAATTTTTACATCTATTTCGTAAAAATCTTTTATTAATTTTATTTATGTGATCTAAAACTGATATGACAAAAAAGTTTTTACACTTTGCATTTGCTTCATTAAATGATTAATTTATGATATGATTTTTTTCTGTACCCTACACATATTTCTGCTCATATATATAGAAGATAATTTGGGTAATTATACCAATATTCTGTGCTAAGAATTAATCTGTAAGAAACTTATTTTTCAGATTTGAGTAAGGGATCCTCAGAATCATATTATTAACACAAATTATAAATTCAAAAGATGATCAAAGATATCAACATTTTCCAAGAATTAATATCAGAGTATATTATACTTTAGCAGCAAAATGGTTCAGAGTTATTGTATAAGGTTTTAGTTAAACTAACCAAGTTTATTTTAATTTAAATCTTTTCTATCTCCTCTCTGCTTCAACTTCCTGTCAGAAGAAACGCGCGTTTTTAGCTTATGCTAATTTTTGAAGTTCAGCCAAGCACTATTTAAGCCAGAGGTAGAAACCTCTCGGTGTGTGAGAGCTTTGCCTCAGATCACGGTCACGCTGCTCAACGTTCGCCTGACCAGCTAGCAGTTTAAATTTATAAGCCATAGTGCTTACTACGTGATTGCATTGTAAAATAAATTAAAGTGCGGTTGTATTTAGTATACCTTGCTACGCACCCTTTTAGATAGAGGCCAACTTCCGCGAATTGCTCTGCGAAGCAAAGTTTAATTTAAGTTCTATTTTAATTTATTTAAATTTATTTGATTGTTAAGTTCGACCAAAGTGTGGTCTGTTACGTTCTGTATCTCTCCCGAATTGGGAGGTTTGTATTTAATAGTGATTGAATAAAAGAGGATTTCAAATCCCTTCACGTGCAGTTATTCTCCAGCCCAGCAGTTACACCAGAACATAGCGTACCTTCCGCTCCCTGTTCCAGTTCAGGACTTAGATTTTGAGGATAAGAACCTTGTAAGTAATTCACCATGTTTGCAAAGAGTATGCACAGAACACTAAGTCCTGATAATTGATGATCTTGTAAATCACTGATTTCACTGGCTACATACATCCCCCGGAGAAGTTTCATATGGCCCATGAATACATTTTGATTATATACTATTTACTATTAATTCAATTTAGATATAGCCTAAATTCATTGCATACTGGATTGCAGTATAGTGTTTTTAGGACAGTAGAATAAGTTTAGTGCAATAGAAGAGAAACACGCCAATGTGACAATCAAATTCGCTGAAACAACCTTGTATTTGGCGTACATTTACTAAAAACACTCAATCGATTTCGAGGGCAGCTACAGGCCCCTCCTCATCAGGAGAACAAAATATCTAGAAAGGGAAAGGCACTCAGTAACGGCTTTTTATACTCTCGGGTAGAACTGTGCACGAGGAGGCAACGCCATCTATCTGCAAAAATAATCATCAAGAATTTTTTTTTCTTATATCTTTATTTAAATCTAATCTTTATTAATTCTTGATGATTATTTTTGCCGATAGATGGCGTTGCCTCCTCGCGCGTGGTTCTACCCGAGAGTATAAAAAGCCTGAGGTTCCTTTCCCTTTCTAGATATTTTGTTCTCCTGATGAGGAGAGACCTGTAGCTGCCCTCGAAATCGATTGAGTGTTTTTAGTAAATGTACGCCAAATACAAGGTTGTTTCAGCGAATTTGATAAGTTTAGTGGTTAATATAATGTATTTAGATTTATTTCAAATAAATGTCTGTGTGAAAGTTAGCTGTTAGTGCATTTGAATTACAAAGTGTAAGAAATAGATATTTTTTACGAGTGTTTTCTTACGGTCACAAAATAAATACTGTAAATCTGAAATTTTTCCTTTGCGTTATTATTATTGTTATGTGGGAATGTTTTTGTAAATATTCGGTGAGTGAAATCTTAAGTTTAAAGTTTGAAATTTAGTTTTATTTTGTTGAAAAGAAAATTTCAGCTCTTCAGTTGCTTTCAGCCTGCATGCAGTTTGAATTTGAGACTACTGTTGTAAATGATAGTATTTAAATCAGAAAAAATTTTTTAAATTACAACATTTTAACTATCTGCATTCTTATTTTATTTACATATAATATTTTAACCCTTCTTGATATTTAGAAATGTTTTCAATACTGCACAAGGTCTGAAACTATAGATCTGGAACCTGAGATCAAGAATTTACTATGCATATTTTTCTTATAAGCTAAATACAACTAGTAAAGAAAATTTTCTTCATAATAAATAAATATTAATACAAAGGAAAATGCAATCTAAATACAAAGGGAAATGCAATCTGAATACAAGGGAAAATCAAATTTGCCAGTATATTACTTTTAAAAGTATATCTAAAACTAAGAAATAAAAATTTAGATTTCAAAGTAATTATTTGAATCAGAAATTTGTTGACTGGTTCAAGTTGTGATAAAGATATGATTGAGGCATCTGTCGTATACAAGGTGATCCAAAACGAGAGGGACAAACTTCTAAGAGAGTTAAGGTACACTGTACAAAAAAAGGGGGGTAGTCCTATATCTCCCCTTCTACTGCGCCGATTGACGAAATTCAAATTGCGTTTTTCCTGTCTGGAAAGCGCGAATTAGGATATATATTAGATTTATATATAGCATTGTTCTAACATAGGTATTTTGACACAAAATCTGACTTTTTCTGAAATAACGTACCAATTTTTTCCCCATATTTCGATTCTACGACTCAAATTATGCCTAGCTATCAAATTTTGTAATTTTTGGTGAGAAATTTATAAAATTAAATTGGCGCATTTGGTTCAGTTTGCGCCAAGAATAATTCACTTGGCGAACGTAATTTATAGCAACCTATTTTCTTTTCCTTTTTCACACTGTAAAGGAGCGGAAAAAAATTCAGCATTCATACTTTCAAATAATATTAACAAAGTGTGTAAGTCATATATGGTGTTATTATCGCTCATAACAAATGTGCCAAATTTCAAAACGCGCCAGTATGTAAATTCACATATATCTTAGAAAATTTAGAATAAAAAAACTCTTAATTTTTTGCCGGTGTGTCTAGAAATACATCTATTTGAAGGTAATGGTAAAAAAGTTTTATTGCTTATAATTCAAAATTTTTTTCGAAACATTTATAAAAATTATTTAAATGTGCAAATTTTAAAAATAAGTTAAAAAAAAAGGATGAATTTTATTTGAAATGAACCTAAATTTTCGAAATGTGAAAGAAAGAATCAAATAAATTTAATAAAAAATAAATATTAATAAATGTATACTATATTCAATTAACACGGAGGAGCTAATATTTTAAAAACTACTCGAGCGATTTTTGACAAAACTTGCCACTTTGGCATAATTTGAGTCGTATAAACGACATATGGGAAAAAATTGGTATGCTACTTCAGAAAAAGTCCGATTTTTCGTCAAAATACCTATGTTAATATTATATATAAATCTAATAAACAGGGTGGTCATAAAGAAACTTTGCCAACATCTGCACTTCTAGCTTCCGTTCCCTTTAACCGATCGAGATGAGATTGCAAATATAGTTATTCGGAGGTATGCGCTCGAGATTCTGTGAATGGCAACATAGATGCGCTCATAGTTACAGAAACTCGAAAATGTCGAATGGCAGCGCCAACTTTTTCCGGTCGTAAAATGTCCAGCGCATGAGGAAACTCTAAATAGCTTTGGAACGGTACCGATATGTCCAAAAACGGACGTGTTCTGCATGCACAAAAAAGAGTTCTGAAAAGCGGCTAACGAAACACGATTTGGGAGCACGCAGAAAATTTGCTTATAATAGAGGCAAGATATCAATTACAGAACGCCGATCGCCAGATATTCAATGCAAGAAACCGATAAAATACCAGGCGGGTACGCGAAGACGTCATCCGGGAACTCGTACATGGTGACGAAACTACTCTTCCTGTTAAAGTTCGTGGTGAATTGATAAAACTGTATTATCAAAATGGGATGAACGCTACTACCGGAATTGCGCAGGCGGAATGCACTCAATGACATCGTTTGGATGTAAGATGCTGCACCTCCACATACAGCGAGGTTTGTTAAAGGGTCCTGGAACAGCATTTTGGTGATGGCATCATCTCACGCCATTACCCTTTTCCGTGGCCTCCGCGACCCCCCGATCTGAGCCCTATGGATTTCTGGTTTTGGGGATATCCCTGTGCAATCCGCAAACTTTGTCGGATTTAAAGATTCTATACCGCGTGAGATTGCAAACATCCCCCATGCCATTTTGCGTTCAGCGGTATTCTCCACCGTCTTTCCTCTTTTTTTTTTTAACTTATTTTTAAAATTTGTATGTTTAAATAATTTTTATAAATGTTTCGAAAAAATTTTGAATTATAAGCAATAAAACTTTTCTACCATTATCTTAAAATAGATGTATTTCTAGACACACCTTCAAAAAATTAAGAGTTTTTTATACTAAATTTTCTAAGATATATGTGAATTTACATACTGGCGCGTTTTGAAATTTGGCACATTTGTTATAAGCGATAATAACGCCATATATGATTTACACACTTTGTTAATATTATTTGAAAGTATGAATGCTGAATTTTTTTCCGCTTCTTTACAATGGAAAAAAGGAAAAGAAAATAGGTTGCTATAAATTAAGAAGTTCGCCATTGTTGGCGCAAACTGAACCAAATGCGCCAATTTAAATTTCTCACCAAAAATTACAAAATATGATATCTAGGCATAATTTGAGTCGTAGAATTGAAATATGGGAAAAAAATTGATATGTTATTTCAGAAAAAGTCCGATTTTGTGTCAAAATACCTACGTTAGAACAATGCTATATATAAATCTAATATATATCCTAATGCATACTTGCCGGTAATGGCAACCATGTGGAAAATGTTTGATCTAACTAAAGGTATTCTCTTGTCTGATATGTGTTATC
This sequence comes from Stegodyphus mimosarum, assembly GCA_000611955.2. Taxonomy (NCBI): domain Eukaryota; kingdom Metazoa; phylum Arthropoda; class Arachnida; order Araneae; family Eresidae; genus Stegodyphus; species Stegodyphus mimosarum. The sequence goes on from KK112591.1 coordinate 33,298, forward strand.
AATGATCGGTGTTTTGTGTCTGTCATATGAAATTTTTCTGGGTGCACCCAGATCGTGTTTCGTTGGCCGGTTTTCAGAACTCTTTTTTGGGTATGCATAACACGCCAATTTTGGGACATATGTCAACCGTTCCAGCGCTGTTTAGAGTTTTAGCATGTGCTAAACATTTTGCAGCAGGAAAAAGTTGGCGTTGCCATTCGACATTTTCGAGTTTCTGCAACTATAACCGAAACCGTGAGCGCCCTTGTGTTGCCAGTCACAGAATCTCGAGCGCATACGTCCGAATAACTATATTTGCAGTCTCATCTCGATCGGTTAACCGGAAAGGACGCTAGAAGTGCAGATGTTGGTAAAGTTTCTTTTTGACCACCCTGTATATCCAAAGTCACGTTTTCGAGACATGGAAAACGCAATTTGAATTTCGTCAATCGGCCCAGTAGAACGGGAGATATAGAACTGTCTTTTTTTTTTCTTCACAGTGTACACCTAGATGACTCAGAATCCCATAGCAATGCAGTCTTAACTAGCTAGAGACTGTCACAGTTAACAGTCGACGGCCACCCACAAAGGTGTTAGGATAGAAAATATGAGTACTTCGTGATTGCATATTGACGTTTAAAGACCACAAGTGTAAAGTAATCTGTACTTCTCGATAATGAAGTTGTCCGAAGTTTTTTTTTTTCTTCTAGTTACATGCTTGGGTCATTTCATCTATGGATTTGTACCTTCGAGGGTGGTGGTTATTTGCTTGAGGGCACTGTTTTCCAGTAAATGTAGCTGTAGTCATTTCAAGTTCCGTTTGCATATGTAGCAATTTACGAGTATGAAAATGGCTGACATGCGCATTTTGAATTGTGAAGTTTACTGTATAGAATGTCTGCGGCACAGTTTTATGCTGAACAAATGTACCTGAACAAATGTGCACCAAACTACTGAATATTTGCAAATTGCGCTGTAATCTGCATGAATACGGGACATTCTGCAAGAGCAAACACGATACAAGGCAGTCTCGTATGACACGCACACCCGCCTTAGATTGCGTCGAGTGGAAGAAGTTTCTGGTACACATGAATCACTGCTGGTGATATTGCAGCATCCCAGTCCAACAAATGGTGTATATTACACAAGAAGCGTTTACATCCATATCATTTGCAGTTGGTCCAATCATTATACCCTGAGGATTATCCTCCATGTGGAATTCATGGTTATGTGGACCACAGCACGGTGTTTCCATTCTGAATTGTTTTCTCGGAGGAAGCCATTTTCTGTCGTGAAGAGATCTTCAGTCTTCACAGTGTTCATGTGTAGAACCTCGGCAATTCACGAAATATGCACCCAGACGCTGCCCATTGATGGTTTTCTGGGAATGTATGGATAGGTATTATTGTCGATTACTTAATCGAGAAATATCTCTTACCACCCCTACTGGATGGTAAAAATAATGCATTTTTTTGGAGGATGTACTGCCACAGTTACTTCACAATGTTCCTACATCTGTTCGGCCTACAATCTAGTACCAGCACAATGGGGATGTAGCTTATTTTGCTCATGGCATACGGCATTACTTGAACAATATGTTTTCACAGCAGGGGACTGGGCATGGAGAACCCATCCCATGGCCACCGCGATAATATAATTTATGTAGCCTGGATTTTTCTTAGGGGGGAGCGAAAGGAAGCCTTGAAAGTCATGACTATGAGCAACCACTCTGAAGTCTGAAGTGAATGGTCAGAACTTTGAGCACTTGCTTTGAAACTAAGTGTACACATATTGTAAATTATCACCAGTGGCGGCTCGTAATAAGCACTGTGGAACTGCACCATCCCCTGTTTTCACTTATTATTATTTTTAATATTTAATATAATGAGCCCTTTTTTCTTTAATTCTTTCTTTATACTTCTACAATATATAATCCTTAAACTTAATGTCAGTAGCCATCCTCCAGTTTATGAAAAAGGTACGAAAGTTTTTGTATGGAACTGCGCTTTACAAGGCTGTTCTGCGCAAGCGCGCACAGAACCAGGGAGATAAAACAGTACTGTCGCTCTTGCAGTGCCGAAATTCTGGAAACGTGGTTATTTCTTACTCCGCGCGTGTGGTATTTGGCTGTTCTGCGCATGCGCTCTTAGGAAGCAGCGTACGAAGCCGAGAGGGAGAGAGCACTGTCGCTTTTGCAGTGCCCAATCTGGAGTGTCGTTGGGAGCTGGTTCTTTTTTTTTATTCCGCATGTGCCGTGTTTAAAAATCATACACCATATTCTTGGTTAGATTATTTTTCAGCTATTCTATTTGATTCATTTTTTTTTCGGTTCTTTTATTTTACAGAAAACTTTAACCATGTCCTCGCATCCTCGAGTAATAAATTCTGTGACCGTAAGTGAACTTCAAGAGCTTTCGTTTTCATGCGCTTGCAATGCTTTCAATATAGAAAAATTTCCTCAGTTGTCATCCAGAGATCGAGGAGAAAATGATTGATCTCTTCGCGCAGATTAAAACCAGAAGAATGGATTTCATTTTTAAATGAATAAGTAAAGCTTGAACTGTAACCATTTAAGTTAAAGTAATTAAGAAATGTTTAATTTTTCTTTTGTAAAATTTCGTGGAAGTTTCAAAATAAATTTTCTTTTTATACATGTTTGTTTCCCTTTACACAGGTTTAAAACAAAGGTTAATTTTTTTTGGAACAGCACCCCCACTAATTTTAGCTGCTAGCCTCCACTGATTATCACTGAAAAAAAGAGTTTTTCCACCTATTATTGGCTTGTCATTCCTTTACCTTTGTTTATCCTTCAACCGATCAGAGGTAGTAGGAGAAAAATGTTTTTGGAATTCAATATACTTGCAAACTGACATAAAATAAGTCCTGACTTTCCTGATTATGAAGAGTCCCTGACATTTTGTTATGTGGCATAAGGTATGGAATGTCGGAGATTTTGCAATGACGCATCTTTATGGCTACCGCGAACATCCAATGGATGCCCGGCGTATTTCAAAACATCTGAGATTCCACGGAGTGCCCTTGTTGCAAAACTTCGGGCAACTTCATTATCAGGAAAATCATGAGTTGTTTTAAGCTTGGTCTTTAAATGTCAGTTTGCAATCGCAATGTTTTCATATTTTCCATTGTAACCTTTGCGGGTAACTGTCGACTTCCTAACAACCTCTCTATCTCGTTGAAATAGCATTTCCGGCTCTGCATTGTTATGGGATTCTGAGTCGTCTAGTCTTCTGGGGACCCTACCTTATTTATTCACATATTACTTCCTCCTCATTGTTACCTCCATCCCCCCCATCCCTAGTTTTTTTCATTGTATGATTTAGAAACTTTTGATTTAGAGTAACGAAGTAAAATATGTGCGTAAACAGAAAAGTATTTTGTATAAGTTGTTACGAATTTCACATTTATTTGGCTATTTATTTAGAATTGTAATTAGATTTGCTTCATGTTGCCTTAGCAACGCAGACGATTTTTGAAGAGAAAGCTACGTCGAAAAAAAAAAATAGCAATAAAAATAAAAGAGCGCGCGCATTTAATGATTAACAAATAAATATCTCGTAATTACTGTTGCCATCCAGAAAAATCTAGAAAAATCGTGATTGTTCTACTGATAATTTAAAAGCTTATAAAAGCCGAGGTGAAACACCTCATCTCAGTTAGTTAGTTAGTTAGTTGTTGTTGTTGTTGCTGTTGAACTGTAAAAAGCGAACTGCTGTTTGTTTACTTAATGCTGTATTGATTGTAGCGATTTCGCTGTGAGATAGAACTATTTTATCTGTTTTGAACTGAGTTTTTGCTAAACGTTTGAGATATTGTGATATTGTGCGAAGATCTGTGAAGAAATATTTCAGCATTTTAATTTATTTCTTGTGGAAAGAATAAATTTTTGTTAACTTTTTACGACTTGTGCATTCAATATATTACGAACCCGTACGCACGTAACAAAGTCAAAAGAACATGACTGAAATTGGTAAGTCCTTTGAAATAAATACAGAGGGCTATTCGCACATTTTTTAGACGATGTATATTGTATTCACAAAACTAGATTACATAAAATTCTTGTGTTTTAAATGTTCTGTTTGACATCCCTTATTCCGAACTATCTTTCGACACCGCAATGTCCAGGATAATAATGCCTTTTGAAGTGTCGGAAGAGGTATTCTATCCCATTCTTCCCGAACAGCTTTTCAGAGTCCCATTAGGGTTTGGGGACAACGTTTGATAATGCAGTTTTTAAAAGTCCGAAAGCACAAAAATCCTTAGGTGACACATCGGGAGATATGGTAGGGATATCGGTGAAGGGTATGGCCTCGATACCAGTTTTTAGTTCCATTTCTTTTAGGAAATTTACGGTGTATTTTGATGTGCGACTGCCAGCTTTGTCCCGATGGAGTCTCACAGATTGTGGCACTGGGGGTAAAGCGATGGTATTTCATTCAGAAAAATTGGGGATAAAATATGTTCCTGATAGTATTTGGAGTTAATCTTCACATTTTTTTGCACTCTCTTTATTTTTAACTTGCCATGATAAGAAAAACCAGCAACCATCATGAATCCCTGAGAAAAACTTTCTTTCGATTCTTTGAACCATGTACTTAAATTTTTTTCTCCCCTTTTATGATAATAAATGGCTCTTTTTTTGTTACAATCATTTAAATACACCCACGTTTCGTCTATTGTGACAGTTGTTTTCCATTTTTCTTTGGATAAGTGTTTCTCATATAGAATTCTGCAGCGTGTCCCGCGTGGAGCGATCTGCTTCGGAAGGAGACGATGCACATTGCGTTTTTTCGCTTTAAGATTTAAATCGACGTTTATCATTTTGTTTACAGTGGACATCGAGCATTTTAATGATTTTGTAGCTGTGCTTTCACTAAAGGGATTTTCTTTTAACATTAAACAACGTACATTCGCAATAGTCGAAGATGTCCGTTTTTTCCTCGGCTACTTGTTTGGAATTTTTGTCCCACTTGAGGCTCCAATTTGACGTTTTTTTCCTTTCTTGTCGATGATATTACCTATCGATGCTTTAGACATCACAAAACCATGACTCTCTCATCGTTTTTGGATAACGGAGTATGCTTATTTCTCTTCGGAAAGAGCGTCAATGTAGCCTTCGAACCACGGCTTTGTTAAATTCGCCATTTTGAATAAAAACAAAACTTTCGAGCCACAGACGATGATTTTGACTTTTAAAAACATAGTACAATTGCAATTACTTCTTTTGCAGGAAATGATTTTTTATTACCGCTTTCCAAAATCGTCTAAAAAATGTGCGAACAGCCTCTGTAATATTTTAATGTGTTGTATTTATCATTTAAGCAGTGCCTTGGGAAATAGTATACGTTGCGTACTTTTTCGCTCACAGTTTTCAAACACTAAAGTTGTTATGAAAAAAAAGGGTATAATATACAAATAAATACTGTAGTCCTGGTGGTGAAAACTGTAATGCCATTAAGGATTCATCAGAACTGAATGAAATTTAATCTTCTCCTATGAATCCTTTTCCATAATATGTTTCGCTGTTCCATCTCAGCCATCTGCATTGATAATCCCTACTGATAAACATGGCTAAACTGGTATAGTATTTATTAATGGTAAGCTATACAGCTGGCATACTACTGATAAACCATACTAAACGTACAAGACTTTTGGACAATCGTTAAAAGCTGAATCCTTTCAGATTTTTTAGCCCAAAGGGCTATTAATTTCGTTTTGGCATTTTGCGTCGATTCAGTTTTTGCGTCGAGTCACTTTTTAAACTGTTGCCACCAAATTACAGCCCTGTATTATATTTAAAGAAATTAAATAATGAAGAATTTGCATAAATGTATATATGTTTCTCGCATTGGGATAAAAACAAGATACCTAGAGCCATCCAGTTTCGAATAAAACGCAATCCTCCACCGAATATGGGCATCTGGAAGCCCTAATTTCGAATTTGTTATATTATCTGTTTTATATTTTGCCAGAAATTAAGGAATTTTTGATCAACAAACTCAACGATTTCAAAGAGAGCAATAGCGGGGGGGGGGGGAACATATTTATCTCCAGAAAAAACGTGGAAGTGTGTATCGGAAATTCTAAAGATATGTTCATTTAAAAATTATTTTGCGGTATTTGAATTGAATTTTATGGTTCGTTCAAGTGCGAAGAACATGATATGTAATAAATATAGATAACACACAAAACGTGAGGGGGAAAAAAAACTTTTTGGCGTAATGTAAAATTTTAAATCTTGCAGATTTTTAGTCCAAAGGGGCTTTCTCCCTGAAGGACTATTGTTTTCGTTTTGCGATTTTGCCTCGGAAACATTCAAAGTCTGTATCACTTTTCAAACTGTTGCCACAAAATGTTGCAGCCCTGTATTATATTTAAAGAAATTAAATAATGAAGAATGTGCATAAATGTATGGATGTTTCTCGCATTGTGATAAAACGACGGTACCTAAAGCCATCGAATTTCGAATTCCGTCATCCTGCCGCGAATATGGGCATCCGGAAGCCCAAATTTGAAATTTGGAGTTTGTTTTATTAACGATTTCATATTTTGTAAAACTTTAACGAATTTTTGATGAGCAAACTCGAGGATTTCCAAGCGGGCAATGGCAACGTCGTACAGAAAAAAAACATTTTTATCTGCAACGCGTGAGACCGTGTGTAGGAAATTCTAAAAGACAGGCTCATTTTAAAATTATTTTGGGATATTGTTCTTTAACTGAATTTTATGGCTTAAATGCGAAGAACGTGATATTCAATAAATAAAAGTGACATACAAAATGTTTAAAAAACGCCCCTTTGGACGTAAATTAAAATCTGAAACCTTTCAGTTTTATTATTATTATTATTATTATTATTATTATTTTGTAATTATTAGTCCACCGATTCACTTTTCAATTTAGTGCTAATGTTTCTTTGTTGGTAACTGAAGTTGCATTGGGTTGGCTATTGGAATTTTTGGAATTGTATTATGTTGGTTATCAGGTCTGTACTGGATGGATTAATGGAATTGTATTGGGTTGACTATTGGAATTATATTGGGTTTGTTTTTGTGTACGTATTGGGTTTAGTTTAATGTTTGTTTCGTTCGGCAAGTTTTCATATTATTAAGTAAGATCCCTTTGGACGTAACCTAAAATCTGAATCCTTTCAGATTTTTTTTTTATTTATTTATTTTTATTATTTAACTCGTGGATAACTCGATAGTCAGTCTTAAAATTAGAGAAACCTTGGTTTACATATTTCAGGAAATATCCGAAATCAAAAAATTTTGCTGAAAAGGATATTATTACACTGAAAAGTCTAGTGTATATTTCAGCGTATATTTTCAGCATAGCTAACATGCTGCTTTGTTTCAAAATTGTATGATATATGATTTAAATTAAGGAAAATAATAGATTTTTAGGTTAATTAATTAATTGTGGTACTAAATTATTGCAAACTCAGTATATAGCAAAAACGCAACTCATATTACAGTACTCGAGGAGAAAAAAACTTCTTCTGTTCGCGTATTATAAATACGAGTACATATTTAAATGATAGATTTTTAAAACAAGGCAAATTAAAAAAGAAAAGTCTGAAAGGTTTCAGATTTTAAATTACGTCCAAAGGGGCTTTTTTTTTTTTTTCTAAACATTTTTTGTGTTACCTTTATTTATTAAATATCACGTTCTTCGCACTTAAACCATAAAATTCAGTTCAAGAGCTATATAATAATAATTTTAAATTGAGCATATCTTTAGAATTTCCGATACACAGTCTGGCGCGCTGGAGATAAAAATGTTTTTTCTGTACAACGTTGCCATTGCTTGCTTTGAAATCTTCGAGTTTGTTAATCAAAAATTCGTTAAAGTTTTACAAAATATGAAATCGATAATAAAACAAATTCGAAATTTCAAATTTGGGCTCCCAGATGCCCATATTCGCAGGAGGATTATGTTATTCAAAACTGGATGGCTCTAGGTACCGTCGTTTTATCACAATGCGAGAAACATACATACATTTATGCAGAATCTTCATTATTGAAATTCTTTAAATATATAATACAGGACGATAATATTTGGGGGCAACAATTTGAAAGCCAAAACGAAATTAATAATCCTTCTGGGAAAATTGCCGCTTTGGACTAATAATTTTATAAATATGTTCCAAAAGGGAATCCTGTTCATAGTTCGGATTTCGGGGTATTAAATGTTAAGTTATGGCTGATGAGTATTTACGTATTATGGTAAATACCTTAGTTGAAGTCGCTCAATTTTCAGAACATGCCAAATTCTGGCAATCGGGCATAACATTCTTCAGACAACCATGCTCATAACAATCCTTCAGTTAAGCAACGTCGCCATTTTCGTGTGCGTGCTTTTTGTTCTATTCGAAGTTTCAATGGTTTTGATAAGTTACTCGTGATACTTTTTGTCTTAAGCTTGATTTTAAAATATGCGCTTGTGGAATTTACTAACAACGGAAGAAAATGCGGTAAAATTTCAGCGGGAATGCGGAATTTCTAAAAAGAACAACGAGGAGATTGCTGTTGCTGGATTCCGAATCCCTGCAGAATGCAAAAAAATTACAGAAAGATTTGGAGCAAAATGTAAGTTTTTTATATTTTTAGTGTTATCACCTAATTACTTCCTTGTACGAAGTAAAAAGGAAGTATTATAATCGCGAAAAATTTCGAATACCATATTTCAACGTAAATATCTATTTTGACCGCCATCGAATGCAATTTAAATACCTCGTTTTTCAGTGACATCCGTATGTAAGGACAGAATAAAACAGAATAAAAGACTCTTTTCTCCCAAAATAATTATAAAAATTGATTTAAAATGGATTCTGAAGAGATTTTTTCGTGACGTCTGTGTACGTACGTATGTATGCATCTCTCATAACTCAAAAACAAGGAACCTCAGAACATTGAAATTTTGTATATAGGGCTGCTATAACATGTAGATGTGCACCTCGCATTTTGGTTGCTAATCGGCCGAACCAAAAGTATATAAATATATGTATATAATTTAACAAAATTCTATTCGTAAAAAGCAATTTAAAGTAAAAAATTAATTATAGAAATAAGTTTAAAAGAAATAAAAAGAAATTAATTTATATTGCTGCGAACTAATCTGCAATATCATTAATTAATTTTATTATAGAAATAAGTTCAAAAGAAATTATAAATAATTTATATTGTTGCGAACTAATCTACAATATCATTAATTAATTTTTTACTTTAAATTACTTTTTACGAATAGAATTTTGTTAAATTCAAATTTCCTTCCTTGCAGCAATGGCGCAAGAGAATATTTAAGGTTAATTTGACTTTACTATATTCTTTTGAATAAATATATGTATATATATTCACTCTATTACTCAGCTCCGTGAGCTCAGTTTCTTTATTCTTTTAAGTTTGCGCTTTTTCGCTTTAAAAATGATTGAATTATGTTGTTCTTAAGCTTAAGGTTTTTATGCCTTTAGTAAATCTGCATGCAAGATTTGTAGAATTATCAGCAATTTAGAAGTTGTTTAAGTGCGGCAAAGTCTAATCATTTTTCTCATGGTGGATATTTGTTTACATTTGAAACTTAGGAGAATATTGGATTTGTTGCCAATCTAGAGAAACTAAGCTTCGCTAAACAAAGATAACGCCTTTTATTCGAGGAAATAAAATGTTTATGATTTACTTCGTAATTTTTAATATAGATATTTTGTGTTTTTATGTATTTTTGCCTTGTCGCGAAATGGGAACTGAATTGAATGAGAGATACTGAATCGTCTGCGAAAGACTTTCTCTCTCTTTTTTTTTGGTTTGTTTAATTTCTTATAAACATCGTTTTAGATTTATTACAGTATTTGAATAGAACATGTAGCAACGATTAGGTAATTCTCCAGATGATATAGATAATGTTTTACATTCTTGAGGAGTTATAAAATGAATGAGATGTAACGCTGTTAAGTGAAGTTAGCCCCAGAGTGTCGCAGTGGTAAACAAATATAGTGAATTTATTCTATTGTGTGAATTTATTCTATTGTGTGCATTTATTCTATAGAGTGCATTTATTCTATTGTGGTTTATGTGCCATTGATGAAGTAGATTTAATTCAATCCAATAAGTTTAAATGAAATGCAAAATGCGTATAATTGAATATTCCGTACAAGGAAGTCATGTGGTGTAAACATCAGATTTTTTTTATTTAATAATTAAAATGTGTATTTTAAATTGCCTAAGTATTCATTGATTGTATTGTTTTCATTTGTTAATAATAGTTGCCGATTTACGACAAATATCGATAGTTTGGGAAAGTCACCACAACCAGTAATTTGCACACGGTAATTAAGTTTTACCTTTCTGTTTGTAAAAATCGCCAAACTGCGGCAAGATGGTTGAGTTAATACTTAATTATCGGCTTAAGTTTATTGTGCCAAGCATTGTATGTGATTCTTTCGACTAGACATAGCAAAGTAAATGAATATTGTAAATTAAGAGGTGACTTTTTATCATAATATAATTTTAAATTTAGTATAAAAAAGATGATATTTAAAAATATTTATTTATTTTTATTACGGCCCCCCCCCCTGTATGGTTTCAAATTATTATTATTGTAATTACTGTTGATTCTATTTTTTTTCACTACGTTATATAAGTTTCATTTCACAGCAATTTTCTTCATTAATTTTCTTAGGCTAAAATGTTATGTTAAAATAATACACTTTTAATTCTCATTTTCTGATTGTGAAAAAATGCTATTGGATTTAGATGATTACAGAAGCAGGCTCTAGTGTAGAATTGCGTGCCCTTTCGATTGGCGAAAAATTTTGTTCAGTTTTGGCGATGAAACCCCATTTCTGGTTACCATGAGAGTTTTAACATAGTTTTAGCTTCTTGATTTATTTAATTAAAAATAAATCGATGTGCACATGGACAAAGTCAAGGCAATATGCAATGACTAGTTTGTGCAATTCTCTGATGTTTTTTTAAGTGAAAATAGGTCGATATGTAGATGGACACAGAATTTGTGAAATTCTTTGTCTTCTTGTTTTGGTTTTGTGTAGCGGCCATCTTGAAATTGTGTCTTATTGGCGCCGATCTTGGCGTCAAAACAGAATCGCCAAAAAACAAGGGGCACCCAATTGTAAACTTTTACCCAGAAGCAGCTTTTTCATTAAATGTTCCAATGATATAAATTTAACACAAATTTATAGCTTTTGAAACCATTTAAATATAATAATTCCAGACACTAAATCAGTTTTAAAATCGTGTAAAGATAGGTTAGAGGTAGAATGGTTAAGACGGCTGAATGCTGGTAGTTCAATCCGAATTTGAACCTAGGCAAACGAGCTCCCTGCATGTATGACTTTCATGGTTTCTTTGAATACGAGCCGAGTTTCTTTAGAAAGTTCTCCCCTAAGGCATCCTTACTGTTAGGCAGACAGCACACCTGCTATATTTTAATAACAACCAACCAACCATGGTGCCAGTGGTTGTTGAATAAGTCAAAATTTAGTAAATTTTAAAATAATAAATAGTCATATAAGACTTTCACTTGGCCAAAAGTTAATCTCAAGCGTGGATATGCGCTGTATAAAACATAAATTAAGTAATCAAATAATTTTGAAAAAAATATTGACGAATTTGCTTCGATATGTGAAAAATTGAGTTATAAAACAACTATCTTAAAAACTAATGCACCACCTTTCTGTGTTAATTACATTTACCATTTATAATTTTCACAGTTAGTTGCTATAGCTGAATTGTCAGAAACTTACCTTTTAATCTCTTTTCATTTTAGAACTGAACAAATTTTGCGTATCACTTTTCTGTATATAAAAATCTGTGACTAAACTTTGCGATAATTTACAGTTATGATCTAAAACAATTATTGAATACAAAAATGTACAATATAGTTAATTTAAGCTTATATTTTTTTCATTCATTACGTGTTGTGCCCATTTGGCACCACACGGAAGTGGACAGTTCTTCCGTGGAGGACTTTTGAAGGGAAACTGCCTGATATCCATTTACACAGGCAGAAAATAACAAAACGTCTCCGCAGCCAGCCCACTCGTTGGCACTTGAACCTCTGTTGATTTCATTTATGTGATTGCGGCAAAGCCTCGAGGGCTATCTGTCTAAGGGAAGAGATGCCTTCGGGGATGACTTTTTAAGGGAAACTGGCTGGTATACACGTTACAAATGGGGAAAACCACGAAAATGCCCATGCAGTTAACTCGTTTGCGGGATTCGAACCTTGGACCGAACTACAAATGTTAAGCGAATTTGCTGTTCGGCCGCTGATGGGCCACTTGAACCACGGACCGAACAACCAGTGTTCAGTGTCTTTTTACCGCTTGGCCGCTGGTGGGTTTACACTTTATGTAAGAGCGCGAATTTACCCTCTTGCCTTAGCTGAAAAAATACTACTTTGGCAGGGCTGTCGGCTTTGGTGTAGAATTGGGGGAAATTTTGTTCAGTTTTGGCGATGAAACCCCCTTTCTGGTTACCATGAGAGTTTTAACTTTGTTTTAGCTTCTTGATTTTTTTAAGTGAAAATAAATCGATGTGCACATGGACAAAGTCAAGGCAATGTGCAGTGACTAGTTTGGGCAATTCTCTGATGTTTTTTTAAGTGAAAATGGGTCGATGTGTACATGGACACGGAGTTTGTGAAATTCTTTGGCTTCTTATTTTGGTTTTCTGTAGCGGCCATCTTGAAACTGTGTCTTCCAGGCGCCGATCTTGGCGTCAAATGAATCGCCAAAAAACAAGGGGGCACCCAATTGTAAACTTTTACCGGGCTTACTTTAAAAACACACGTCATTTCAAGCATATATATGTCAACATGACGTAGACTGATCTTTTCCACATAAATAATCAGTGTCTTTCGAGAAGAAATATGATAAGCTTACTTTTGGAACAACAGTTAATCTCAAATCATTTTGTTAATATTTAAGACTCGATGTCTGTGAAAATTTGAAAATATAACGCTGATTTTTGTTATTTGACTTCTAAATTAAGATTTGTTGGGCGTGTTATCGTATTTTAAGGGGTGTTGGAAGCCAAAAATCTTCAAAAAATGGTGATTTGGGATTTTTTCTTTTTTCAAATTCTCTTACACTTTTAGCTTTCTAAAAATACTATACTTTAATGTCTATGAAAATTAGAACTTTAAAAAATCTAGTTTTATTTTATCATCTAATGCTTTGATAAGCGAGGAATTTTACGTAAAAACGCGTTTTTCTCCAAACGTGATTTTTTTATACTCGATGTACCTTTTCTCGGGAACTACTGCTCCCGGGTACCTAAAATTTTTATGGCTTATTTATTATATTTTCTAATATTACCGAAATAAGCTTATTGTGATAAATTAAGATAAAAAAAATTTCATAAATTTTTTTGCGTGAGAAAAGTGCTAAATTTTACTATGCCTAATAAAATAGTCTAAAATTCAAAATGTTTCAAAAGCTCATTTCGGTATAATCAAAATAGGTGTACGTTAATTACATAAAAAATTTCAAGAGTATATCTACAGCAGATTTTGAGAAAAGGTACATCGAAAATGGCCAATTTAACATTATCGGTATAGGGGGTTCCGACACCCCTCAAGTAGAAAGAACTTTTTTCATTGGTGAACAGCATTCTATCTCCAGAAAGACATCAGGTACAGATGCCAGTTCTAAAATGATTTTGAAACTTGAAAAGGAATTCTAAATATTCGTGTAGTGATTTTTATGAGCATATAAAGGTGAAAATGCGCTTTAGCCCACTGCTTGGCGATGTTTTGAAAATCGCCAATTCGGCGCGTTTCTGCGAAACGTCTTTGCAATTGCAACCTTCCCGACACGCTCCGCGAAAACCTATTGTAAACAAAACATAGAATTCTAAAGCATAAATTAGTATGGAAACTGTTGCCACAAAAAGATAATAAAATAATATGTAAAACGAACGTTACGGTCATTGAAATATTTGTCAGGTTTAAATTAATTATTTACATTTTATGTTGTAATACTTACACATTTTATGCCGTTACATAACCTTCCCGACATGCTCCGCGAAAACGTATCCAAAATGGCGTCGAAGAAAGAAGGAATTTTTTTTAAAAGGGCATTAAAATTACAAACGATACCATGTACACACCGTTCCGTTTTGACTTAAAAAAAACATCTGCGAATTGCACAATGTAGGCAACGTGCACAAATGAACAAAATAAGCTAAAATAACGAAAATAAATTACAAGAAAATACCATGTGCACAGCGTTCCTTTTAAACTTAAAAAAAACTTCAGCGAATTGCACAATGTAGGGAACGTACACATGTTATACGGAGTTACCCATGTTGGCGCGTTTTTTCAGTCTGATGCGATATGGAAACCATATAAAAAATTTCGATAGAAAAATAAACTAATTCTTTCTCATTATATCAGCAACAATGGCAGGCATTTTTAAATGATTGTCGGCTTTCTAATCAAATGATCGTAAAAGCTCAAGTTCCATAAAATATTTCACCTATATTCAGTTTTAGTCGATTAAATGTGGCAAAATAATTTATCATAATTCAGCAGACATCAATAACGCAAACAAACACATAAACAGTCATTCTTTATGTATATATATTTTGTAAACTTAAAAATTTTTTACTAACAAACTCTGCGGTTTAAAAGCGAGTAGTAACAACACTTGAGAATGGCGAGGAGAGTGGTTCGAAAACCAGGGTGCATGGGTCAAAGGACCCTACCC
>KL811708.1:0-20162 GCA_000611955.2 Stegodyphus mimosarum
ATAACTGTTATAAAATAAGGATAAGCCTTAATAATTGATGATGACATCACAGAACATTTTCACTGTGATAATCTTGTCCCAATCTATGAATAACTAATATAATTCAGGCTAAACTTCAACAGTATATGATTGAAGTAAAGCAAAATTCAAAACAATATGTCTTTAAGCAACCAAACTCATGATATGTTGCCAATAGCATAAGCTACATAAACTTTATAACGATAGTTGAAAATCTGAAGGCTTTCATATACCAGACCAAAAAAAAAAAAGGAACTTGTGAAGAAATGGGGCTTTCAGATATCAGAGGGAAAAAATTAATGGAGCTTGTGAAGAAATGGAAAGAATAATAAATGAAGATAATGTAACAAATGTTTTCCATTATGATGATAATATCCCAATCATCAATCAACTAATGCATGACCAAATTGATAATATGGCATTAAATCCAAAAAATATCACTACCAATGATAAAGAATGTGACAGAGAGGTTCTTAGGAACAAAGAAGGAATTAGTAGTAGTAGCAGCAGTATTAGTAGGAATTCTTGGCATAGCAATCACAGGTCTTGAATAATGTAACAACACCATATTCCATCTATTTATAGAATTAAAAAGAAACTATTGGCACAAAAAATGAAGCAACTTAAACAATTTACATTGAAAGACATGTTTAATAAAAAAATATTTTTTTAAAATTCTTGTAAGGTCATAAATCCATATTTTTAGTTTTATAATTCCTACATGCCATCTTACCATGTTTAAACTGAAACAATTTACATTGAAAAACATGTTTAATAAAAAAATATTTTTTTTAATTTCTAATGTAATATCAACAAACGTCTCAAATAGCAGAATAAGGAAACAATATAATTCTTAAAAATTAATTTTGAATGGGCAAAATAATTGAACCTTACTGCCAGAGCATAATAAAACTGCAATTTTAGCTAAAATACACGCAATTCCTTAGTCTTTTATTTATACATTTTTCCTAAATGTAAAAGGCATCCTCCAGTGCCAGAGATTTAAGTGACTTCATTTACATTATATTTTGAATAAATTACACAACCTTAAAAAATCTTTTCTTATTTATAACAAAAAGCAGGATGTGAAACAAATAAGCAACATTATATGTGTAAAAAATTAATCATTTATTTCTTCAACATTTTGTTTGGCTGTTTACGAAAAAACAAATTGTAAATTGTAAACAAATTGTAAATTGTAAACAAATTGTACACAAATTTAAAAACAAATGTAAGTAACTGCATGAATTCACTGTGACTGCCGTTTCATGAATAATGAAATATTCTTATCAGAAGGCATTTTATTCTTAATTCATACCATAAATTTCATGAATTGTGTTTTTTCCCCTGCATGTGAACGAAAATTATCTCGTCTAGTAACTTAAAGACATCTTTGAACCTGAGCACATAATCGTATACAGGACAAACAAAGAGATCTCTAAAATTCAGCATAAATCAGTGAATGTAAACAGCATTTGGAATAGAATTGAGGGGGGGGGAGATCCTCAATACCACAACCTGTATTAGGAAAAAATGGCAAAGCTTAATTTTTAGAGGGTGGAATTATTGTCTGTATTAATTTTCTCCTCGGTCTGGATTTCGTAAGAACTTCCAAAATTTTTCTCAATAATAACAATACTAATGATGCAGATTCCAGTCCTTTCGTGTTGGATAATGGAGAAACTTCTTCTGTGGGCCCCTTTCCGTCCAAGGTTTCCCAACTTCCATATAAAGCACTTGTTAACATCTGTGGTGCTTACTGTAACAACAGTAAAGCTGACCGGAGCTTCACCAATGTACTACCATCAGTGATAATTTCCTACTTTTGTTCATGTTTAATTAGGCATTATTATTTTATTTTGTTCATGCATTTTATAAACCAGGTATTTATTTATAATCTTTGAGACAAGAATGCACCTAAAAGGATGAATACATTTTTAAGATTAAAAATGGATAAGTAGCTGAATATATGTACGAATGTTCAAGGTTAATAGAAATCAATGATGATAAAATTCGATATTTTGGAAATTATTGTTGCATTAACACTATGATTGTCAAATTTCCACAATTGGAATTTTTGTTCACAAAAAAAATTGCATCATTCGGTGTGTGGAAATAAATAATTAGCAAGAATTTAGTATGCTTTCACAGTGCAATTTCTTGCAGTTTTATGACATGAGAAGTATTTTCCTTCATAAAATTTTAAAAATTAAAAACAAGAAAATTTGGAAGTAAGATGTGTAAAGTTTCGGCTACAGTGTAATTAAGTATCAGGGTGGTAGAAAGTAATTTTCATTTACATCACATATCTTACAAAAAGGGAAATGGAGATGGAAAACAAATTATGTTATTCTTAAAGATAACATACCCTGAAATGATGACATATCCCGAAAAATATCTTGCTGTTGTTCTGTGCTAGCATACCCTGCTTTGTCACAAAATGATATTCTTTTTCTTCCAGCTTTGTCTTTAATGTCATCAGTTTTATTTCACTGGAAGGACAAGTATCAGAACTGAATGAACAAAATTCTAAATGATACAGTTATAAAAAATAAGCTTAAGAATGTTATTAAATAGTAGGTAATTGCATTTAAAAGTTTTAAGTAGTTTACATTCCCATTTAAGACAATGAAAAATTATCACAATTATTTCATTGCATTTTTGAAAAGAAAAATAAAGGTTCTTCAAAGGCTTAGTGCATTTTTAAAGATTAAACATGAATGAGTGGCTAAATATATGTACAAATATTCAACGGAAATAAAAATTTTAAAAAACGAATGCAAATGAAAATAAAAAATAATTAAATTATATATTTTGAGAATTATTCTGAAGTTATCACTATGTTTGTCACCTTCTACAATTCGTATTTTTGGAAGTAAAAAATTTTTTATCTTTTAAGTCTGTGAAAATAAACGCATTTGCATTCAGAATATTTCTTAAATCCATCTCTATGCACATCAGTTCGGAGATTATTTCATATCTTTGAAGCAAAAAGATTTATTTTTAGGAAAAAAGCATTAGTTGTTCACTCATAAACTGCGATAGCATTAGAAGAGGAAAAAACGGCATTTCAAATGAAATCCAAATGATGAACAGCCATGAGTTAAATGTCAACAACACTTCTGTACAAAAATATTCCCGACTGATTAGCTACTGAAATAGTCACACTTTAAGGCACACAGTTCGGGAACAACTTACATATATAAACATGTAGGGTTTATATTTATTTTAACTAACATTTATTTTAAGTTAATATTCCTTTCCTGTTTAGCCTTCTTTTTCCCCTAGAAATGCCCGTGCCAGAGTACGTAAATTTTAGTAGCATGCGAAGTTTATTCAAATTTAGCGGAAGCTAGCTGAATTAAATAGTAGTTGAAACCAGAGTGTGAGAGTCTTGCTTTGAAGCTATGCTGGAGATATTGCTCGGGAGAATTTAGATCGGCACGTATCGGCCTGTGTGCCTAGCTTTGCAGAAGTGCTAATTTTCAACCGTTTAATCAGAAATCTTCCTGAATCTCAGCAGTAATTAAAAACGTGGTTAGTTAGGATCTCAGAACCTCGTCAATAGTGTTTGATATTTGTTCATCTAGTTCTTATTTTCAGTTTTACATTACTTTTAGTTGAACCGCCGGGTTGACGCAGTTTGTGAGCGTCAAGTAGATGCAGTTGTAATTTTAAAGGTACAATAAAAGGGTTTCAACCCCTTTGCACGTTTTTGTGTGACTTCACGCATAGCAGCACTCACTATCCCAGTGTCTGACATGTTGGGCCAGCGAGATCTTACAAATGTTACTCAATAATATTTATGATCCTAGCTCTTAAACATTAGTTCTGATTCTTCACTTTTGATTCTTTTACAACTCATAGTATAATTTAATTAAGCATTTAACATGTTTGAATTGATGACTGGCATTTCAATCATATTTAAACTACACTTAAACACTTTTAATAACAAACCAATATTGTCGATCAATTTGGTCAAATTTTGACCAAACGCTCAAAGTCCAAGACCCTGAATCTTTGGGACCTCTTTCATTCTGGTTTTTGAAAATTTTCTAGACGCCAGATAATCAAATTAAAATCTTGTAAGATGACATGTAGACCTGATAATGCTGTATTTCACTTATTTTTAGGGCCGATGGAAAATGCTAACCTCTAAGTCACTCAACATCGATCAATCAGCTGTCATTAGCCATTGAGCAACACCCTAGCCAGCACGTGATTGCAACTGACACACAGGAATCTTAGTTAATAGGAAGTGAAATTCCATTTATGCCACACTTGCTTCTTTTTGTTGAATATTCCATTCAGTATTCCTAGATACTGTAGAGACTAAGCGTAGTTTAAGCACTGTACTGTAGTCCAATTTATAGTTGCTTAAATTTAAGTATAAGAAGTTTTTTCCCCACATTAAATTTTATGTATTATCTCACTAAACAGGAAACTAAGTGGAAACAATCTAATTTCTAATAATAATAACAGGGAAAATACACTCATAGAAGATATTGAAACTGAGCAAAACACAATAAACAATATTTCATTAAAAAGTTATTTCTTTTATAAATATATATCCAGTAATGATTCCTTTTCATATACAAGTGTAATTCATAGAAAAATGTAATTATGCTTTTTACTTCATGAAAAATTCCAGCTATCATATTTCAACAAAAATACCCATTTTGATCGAATGCAATTTAACGATGTTTTTGCGTAACATTTGTAGGTAAGGACAGAATAAAGGACTTTTTTTCCCCAAACCAATTATAAAACTGATTTAAAATTGCAACAATTAGATAATTTTTCAGACGATATAATTTTTGTGCATTCTGAGTTGTATAATGAATGAGATGTAACACTATTAAGTGAACCTAGAGAGAAAGAATATTGCTATGGTAAAATATAGTGAATTTTAAAGACTGAATTTATTCTATTGTGATTTATGCACCATCAACAATGTAGATTTAATTCAATTCAACAAATTTAAATGAAATGCAGTAAAAAATATGTATAGTTTAATATATATAAGGAAATCATTTCGTGTCCATATCAGATTTTTTAGAATTTTGAATTTGATGTTTTTTTTAACAAATAAAGCACTATAAATATTTACATACTGTAGTATAATTATTTCAAAAAACATTTTAAGACATCAAATAATGCATAAAAAAAAGAAGACTTCAATCATTCTTCGATTTACTCTTTACTCGAATAATTTTTAATTCGCAATCACTTTTCTTTATAAAGCAATACTGATAACCCTTAATCATGTAAAAATCATTATTTATGCATTTATTTAAAAACTGTGTTAAATTTTCATCAAAAAAAAAAATGCTGGTAAGCAATTGACTAAAAATTGATTTTCAAAACAAATATTAAAATTTTTAACTATAATCTTCAATATTACGACCAAAGGGCCAGTTATAAAAGTTAATTCAATTTCACTCATCATCACTACTGTGACAGTTTGCACTCATTATCACTATTGTGACAACTTCTAGTAATCAGTTAATTGTGTTAAATTGCAGAAAACTTAGATTTATGTAGCTATCCTTGTTGTACTGTAACTTACATTTATCAGTGCATAGAAATATTTTTTTCAGTGTAATTGTTCTCACATTTACCTAAATGCATTCGTTTGTTGGTGATTAAAAATAAGTTAATACTTTTGATTTATGCATTTATTAAAAAACTGCTGTGTTAAAATTTTCATCAAAAGAAACATCCTTGGTAAGAAATTGACTAAAAATTGTATTTCAAAACAAGAAAAATGTAAGACAGTTGTAAAACTGCTATTGTTACTCCTTTTGGATCATACAAATTTAATGTAATGAGTTTTGATTTGAGAAATGAACCAGAAATGTTTCAAAGATTTATAAATGCAGTTCTTTCTGGTCTAAATTTTGTTTTTGCCTGCTTTGTTACTCCTTTTGGATCATACAAATTTAATGTAATGAGTTTTGATTTGAGAAATGAACCAGAAATGTTTCAAAGATTTATAAATGCAGTTCTTTCTGGTCTAAATTTTGTTTTTGCCTGCTTAGATGACATTCTGATTCTTATAGCATCTGCTTGTGAAGAACAACACAGAATCCATTGATGACTATGGGATTCCGCATTAACGTTTCCAAATCCATATTTGGCACACAAGAAATAGAATTCTTGGGTTATTTAATTACTTCTCAAAGATCACGACTTTACCTGACAAAATCCAAACTATTGTTAATTACAAACTTCCGACAACCGTTCACGAACTCAGAACATTCTGAGGCCTTATTAGTTTTTATTGCTGATATTTCAAAAATGCATCAAAAAAGCAATCTCTTCATGAAAACCTTAAAGGTGACCGGAATAAAGATTCATGGAAAATTAAGAGGACAGATGAAGCTAAGGAACAATGTCAGCGATGCGAAGATGATTTAGTCAATACAACACTCTTTTTCATTTCCAAATCATAAACTACCTCTCATTATATACAGATGCTTCAAACTCTGCGACTGGAGAGGTACTCAATAATTTGAAGACAAAGGATGGAAACCTATTGCATTTTATTCCAAAAAACTAAACAAAGCACAAAAGCATTACAATACTTACGATAGAGAATTACTAGAAATTTACCTCTCCATCAAACACTTCAAATTTTTACTGGAAGGAAGAACATTTAAAATATTCACAGACCATAGACCCACAATCTTTGCATTTAAAACAAAAGCCAGAAAAAGCATCACCTCATCAACTCATACATTTACAATGCATCTCTCAATTTTCATCTGATATACAGAATATAGAAGGTCGAGACAACATCGTTGCAGAATACTTTATCTAGAACTGAAGAAATTTCTTTGATCGACTATAATAAAATTCCAGATGAACGAATTATGGATAAAGAACTGCAAAATTTGAAGACATCAGCAATTTGTCTGAACTTCAACCAGTATCTGCTACATTCTGCGAAGTCTTTGTGGTGTGAAACTTTAAAGAATAATATCAGACCATACATACCTGACAGTTATCACAAGAAAATACTTCATAAAATGCAGACATGTAGCCCATCGTGGAATTAAGTTATTTGTAAAGCTCTGATCGTCTATATTTATTTGGCCAAGTATTCATAAAGATGTGCAGCTTTGCACTCGATCTTGCATGGCTTTCTGAAAACGTGAAATTAATAGGCACAGAAAATCAAGTTTCAGTGAGTTTTAAGTCTTCAGAAAGATTTTGTGATGTGCATTCGATCATGCATGGCTTACCAAAAAAGTGAAATTAATAGGCAGAGAAAATCAAGTTTCAGTGATTTTTAAGTCTTTACAAAGATTTTGTGCTGTGCATATTGATCTCATTGGATACTGCATCTCCAGGAAAAGAAACTAACCACCGCCAAAATCGCAAAAGCATTAAGGACGATGAAAGGATATTCCTGGGGCCTTAATCATCACAATATGAAAATTCTATTACACACAGTAGTAGTCAATGAAATAATCACCTACGGATCTGCTATCTGGGCCTTTCCCATTACAGCGAGAAAAATTCGGACTCTTAACTCAATTCAACGACCTTTCTTGATCAATATTACCCGATCGTTCTCAACAACCTCCACCAATGCACTGCAAAAAATAGTCAGGGTGACTCCATTACCAATTCAACCAGAAATGGAAATTCTGTCTACAATGATCCTACAACTCAAGAAAACTACCACGGACAATGACATCATTTCAATACACAAGACTATGAAGAGAAGCCACCGAAATATAACAGACATCCCACTCTGGGTCTTCACAACTTCAGTTGCAACCTCAACAAACCACCTCTCCATCAACTGAATTTACTGCAAATATGCATGGCTCAAAGATCGAAAATAAGCTAGGAAGTGGTGTCACCATAATAACAAAACAGGCCTTCAGTGTGAACGGCAAGGTTACCTTAGGCCACAAAACAGTGTATATCAAGCAGAGATAGATACCATAGCCATACTAAACAGAATTATGCAACTTAGAGACTTAAATACAGATACTATCCATGCCATGTAATCACCGACAGTCAGTCCTCCATACATGCCATCGAACAACAGGACACAAATTCTCCAATAGACCGGCAAATTCAACACATCACAATCACAAGCACAAGCAATACGAAATTTGTCCTGTCGTGGACCAGAGGGCACAATGCCAGCAAAGGCAAAGAAAGGGCAGATTTTCTAGCAAAACAGGCAGCACTAGAACATACAGGATGTCAAATTCATATCCCACAGCCTAAATCTGCATTAAAGTACAAACTAAAACAAATGGTGAATGAAAAGTGGCAAGGTCAGTGGGAACAAGGATTGCAAGGACGTTGTACATTCGAACTGCTGCCCAAGGCTGATGAAAATACCACAATATCAACCTACGTTCTCACCCAGTACATCTCGGGTAATATGACCACATCGGATAGATGCATATGTGGGGAAAGCGGAGACCCTGAACATTACGTGTTTCAGTGTCCGTTAACATCAGCCCGTCACATTCGCCACCCCACCGATACTGGAACAGAATTTAGAAGATTCATCATTAAGCACTGTGAAGTCTTCCAAAACATCAAAAATATTATTGATTACCTACACTGCCAAGGACTGGATCTCTGCCATCCATAGTATACAACACGAAATAATTCTCCAAGTTCACAAAACGCAACAATAAGAATATCCATTCTTCACCCTCTTACTATACAGGAGTGCCTTTAGAAAGCACACTTAAATAGCCCCATTTATTGAGATAACTTGTAAACTTTTCTTATACCTACACAAACTACGAACTAGAAACTACTTCATACTCCGCAATGACAGATACACCAGTACTACACACTCAACACTATGTACCATGAAATGAATTCATTAACTGTGTGCTGAAATATAAACTGTGCTAAGAATGAACTTACAAACTACGAACCTT
This sequence comes from Stegodyphus mimosarum, assembly GCA_000611955.2. Taxonomy (NCBI): domain Eukaryota; kingdom Metazoa; phylum Arthropoda; class Arachnida; order Araneae; family Eresidae; genus Stegodyphus; species Stegodyphus mimosarum. Next base: position 8,943 of record KL811708.1, read on the forward strand.
GTAATAAAATACCAAACAAGCAACAAACCATGTAGCATAATCATTCCCCCCCCAACAAAACTCTAGACAGAAATACAAAAGAAATATGTATATACATCTCTAAATGACTTATTGTATTTATCCATTATATACTTATTTTATTTATTTATTGTATTTATCCATGTAATTGCAAAGTACCCGTGTAAAAAGTATATCTTATGTCAATATTATCTGTAATGCAAATTATGCACTATTAATATTAATATATAACTATTATGAATGCTGCAATGTAAACAAATGCCCGAGCATGATGCTATCGTGCCCCGTCAGGGTGCACTTTCATAGATGGTTAGTGCAGTGGGACGATACCAGTTTTGAACATGGTGATGTTTTGGTGTCCCCTGTACTTCTTTCCGTCTGTCTGTCTGATCTCATCGGACCCCTACCGTCATCAAAAGGTCAATATTTATTGTCTCACCAGCATTAACCAGTATTTTAACTGGATGGAAGGGATTCCGCTTAACAACATTTCAGCAGCCACGATTGCCAGAGCATCTAACTGGATTTCAAGATTTGGTATGTCATGTTGCCTAGTCACAGATCATGAGCACAGTTTAGTTCAGAGTTGTTAAACAAAAATAAAAATGTGTGGAATAAAATTGCAACATACAACGGCTTACCATCCCCAAGCTAATGGGAAGGTTGAGCACCTCCATTGATCTCTCTAGACCGCACTTATGGCACAAATAGCCTGGCCTGGAGTGAAAGACTTCCAACTGTTCTTCTTGGCCTGTGCACACCTATGCAGAAAGACTCTGCATACACCATTGTGCAAATGGTTTATGGACAAAATATACAATTACCTGGCGAATTCTTCCAAGATAGCACATCTTCTAGACCATCTGATATTTTTGTCAAGCAGATAAAAAAAACTATGGAACAAATTGGACCAAGAACAGTATCAGATAAGTATGTCCAAAAAATATTCACCTTGAAGGCTTAAAAACAATAACACATGTGTTTATTCGCAAAGAAACAGTTAAAAAGCAATTAGAGCCTCCTTATAATGGTCTTTTTCAAGTGGTTGATAGAAAAGAAAAATATTTTACTGAAAAAATCACATCAGAAAGATGTTACAGTGTCTACTGTTAAAGCTTGCATACTTCTTGCAAACACCAGATGTTACTACAAAGCAATCAACAACATCAATAAGAACAATATCTGTCAAACCTCAAAAAGACTTACCTTCTAAAATTTAAAAGCTTCCTGCAAAACACTCACACACAGGATGGACAATAAAACCCCCTGTGCGATTTCAGGATTAGCATTTATATATATATATATAATATTTTTGTAAATAGTGTGTTTTGAAGGTAATACGCTCCACTGTAACTTAGTTACTGGGAAGGGAATACTGTTGTGGCTTGAACTTTGAAATAAAGGTTAAAAGATTATTCAATGTTGTTGTTCTAAAGAATTCTTTATGCTTGCTAAGAACTTTAATAAAGATTTAGATTGATTAGGGTTAGATTTGGATTGATTTAGATTGTTTTGGAATATAAAAAATGTGGACTAAAGCTATTTAAAGAAATGGAATGATACACTTAGACTGTAAATTTATCTGAACATTAATCTTCTGTTAACTTACACAAAGAAATGTCAGCTATTCTTAATATAGTAAAATTAACACTGCAATTTGCCATTAAATAACTTACCATGATCAGGTCGAACAATTAAAGATCCCCCAAGCTGATCATTTCCAAATATACTGCTCATCATCATTATGTTTTGATGTTACAGTCACTTTGTCTGCAACTAAGTAAGCTGAGTAGAAACATACGCCAAACTGTCCAACCACAGAGATATCAGCCTGCAATGCTTCCATAAATGCTTTGGTACCACACTTGGCAATTGTTCCCAAGTCTGCTTTGGTCATGCCAGTATCAGTGCCAATGATGGTCAGGGCTCTATCCTCCTTGTTCGGAATGATTTCAATGTGTAGATCCTTACAGTGTTCAGTTTGCTAGGATCTAAGAGACCCATACCTGATTTTGTCAAGTGCCTACATAAAAAATTGATATCTTTAATTCAGATGCTCATTTTTACATCACATTATATATATTTATATCTTCCAGTGAACTAATTTTAAACCATAATCTTCTAGTTAAGATGTACTGTATTACTGTAGCAGCAGTCATGCTAGCAAAATTATTGAGGCCCTTGGTAAAACAGAAATAATTTATAACCAATAAACATTTTTGCAATGAAATCAAACTATGGTCACAAGGCCCTAATGTTATTTCTTGACTTCGTATACTATCTCATTTAGTTTGCAATCTTAACATGCTACAACACGTCAAATATCATCAGAATTACTTACATCCAATGAGTTTGGAATCAGTTCTCAAAGAAAAATTTCTTTATTGGAATAGAAGGTGTTGATGATGAGGCTCATCCCAATCGAGCTATCTCAGCCTGGAATGGAAACGTTTCCACATCATCATATGGAATTTATGCTCTTTTCCCACCTAAAATAAAAATTCAGAATTTTAGCCATTTTGCTTCATGACAACTTTCTGATCATTTATCAGCCATTTTGTATCAGATATTATATACTGATCAACAGTCGTCCACTAATTTAAAAACTTTGTTATACTTCTGAAATTTAAGTTTATCAGTGTACAGAAATAACTTTCTCATTGTAATTAATACCAGATTTATCTAAAAGCATTTGTTTGCTGGTCATTAACAATAAGTTAATACTTTTTTACTATGAGCACTAAAAGAACAAAAATGAGCATGACATGAATCAATTATTTTCATCTACGTCACATAGTGTTAAACAGAAAATAAAGCCAACATTTTAAAATATCACAAATTTTGAATATTCTAAAAAATATAGCAAATTTATGTTAAAGACTTTAAAGAGCCTCTGTTAGTAACAATAAGTGTCATATCGAACATCCTACCATGAGATTTTGTCCCTGTGAGCGTCACTGCCAAAAGCAGAGCAGAATGGAACACCATGCCTGTAATAGCAATGTAAACACTACAGGATGTAATTTCTGTAAGATACTGCAGTCATCTGCACAGTGAAGTGCAGTATATCAATTCTATGACACTGAGATATTACTAAACCCATTGCGAGACTCCATGCTATAGCATTATATTATTTGTCCAATATTTATTCTTAAGGATAATTATGAATGTCCGCATAAATCAAAACTTCCGAATGAGGACCAGCATAAAAACACTGCTGACAGGAGGTGGCCATCAAATTCACCTAACTTGAATCCCTACTAAAAATCTTTATGCTTATGCTCAACAAGGTGAAAATTGAACCATTACAAAAGCAGCATCTACTACCTTATTCGCTTGACAGCTTGGTATAGCTCTATATTTCAAAGCTCGAGTGAAGGTCAGAAATGATTGCATCCTTCAATTTGATCAGTTTTGCTTCTTTGCATTCTTTATGTTTTTTTTTCTTACAACACCACATAACCCAAAAATAAATACATGGTCACAAATCTGCCTAATTTTTCATCATTTATTATAACAGTTTAGCAATGAATAAAAACTGCATAAAATAAAATGCAAAAACTAAATGAAGCTTACGTGGTGCAGCTCCTGCCCGAGGGCCTCCACGTTTCGTTTGGGATCTCGTGATCCGGCCCTCAGGCTTGGTGAGGGACCTGGTCAGTGGGCGGTGCTATAATAAAATTTTTAAATTAGAATCTTTTAGTATGGAAGTTTAAGCAAAAAAAATTCGTTCAAAAACAATAAAAAATTTAACATTAACACACTAAACACACAAATAAAAATATAAACAACTTAACTTTTCAACTTGTGAACTGACTTAATGCGACTATAATTTGGCAGTATACAGTAAATAAAACTAGACATATTTTTTTAATGCAGGAAAGCTCTCCTGTTATCCAGAGAGCCAATCCTTTCCATGGCATAGAAAATTAAAATCAGATGGCACACTTACAAGCTGGCAATTTTTTCATTATTTAATGATACTTAATTAACTACTTCCTACTATTAACATGCAAATTATTTTATCTCAACAAAGAAGTAATGGCTTGGCCTATCTTTAGTTATGAGAAAAAGGTACTTATGCATTCTCTCTTCAAACGTGATATTGTTACGAAGCAGCATAATTTAACACCAATTATGGATAAGAATGACATTATAACATCTGTGTTTTATTTGATGTAACTATGATTCTCGATGAGCCCCCTTTCGTTTTTATGAACAACCATATAACTTAAACTGCTATTACTGCATTCTAAATAAAGCATCCAGTAGAGAGCGTGACAAACTAGCAGAAATCTACGAAAACCCTTTTACAAAGTGCAAAAACAAAATGGGTCAAACATTGTCGATTATTTGGTTGATTGTACAGAGAGACTTACAAATGTTTTATTGTAAGAGCTGCAAATAGAAGTACAGCTGAAAATTCTGGAAGAATGATTGATGCATATTTGGCAGGCCAACTTTCATGGTCCAGTGGAACAAATTTTTTAGTCGAAGGGAAACTATTTGAAAAAGTAGGAAAAAAATTACCTGAAAATTTTCCTTAGTTTACTTTTAGAAAAAGGAATTTGTTTCTTTAACACAGTCCAGAAAAAAAATAAATTAACGCATTTAAATTTATGGCTTACAAAAAATAATTTGAATATTTCACTTTAAATGGAATAAAAATGGGTTCATGTTAATAATCTGCACCAAATAAATAAAAAATTCTCATTCTTTTCTCACTATACTAGCGTTACTGAAACAAAGCATTAAATAATAAATATATAAACAAGTAAGTAAATTTCTCTCACTTCCATTACAATAAAATACACATATGGCTTACAAGAAAAAAACAAAACTGAGGAAATGAGCTATGATCCCAATTATCCAGGATAACTGAAGCTGCCTAGGATTCTCCAAGAGAGAAAAATCAAAGCTTAAATTAATGCTACTGGCTAGATCACAAATTTTAATTTCATCAGTACTGAAAATCTTAATATATACTATGAGAAGTGCCTGAATTATACCAGAGTTCTAATTAAACAGGCCAAAATAGCAATCACAAGCAAGATGGACAGTAATAGAATCTACATAAAGCAGTTATTACATTATCTCACAACCAGAAGACATATAAAAAGACAGTGCTTCTGAATAAAAGTGAGATGGGGCTCAGAAAAGGTTTTTGCAAGGTTTCTTTATGCAGACAATATTATGTTCTTTCCACATTAAACCTTTGTCTTTCTGATGCTTGAGACAGTGACATCACTCATCCCTTCATTCAACGTAGTAATGGACATTGACTTTGTGACACTAGTTGACCTCAATCAAAAAGAGCGAACCTTCTAGTACAGTAAAATTTATGTTTTCGTAACATCTCCAAAGGTTAATGGGGTGGGCAATGGATCATTAGACGAAATCATTAGTCATAGGAATTCTTATATTTCCAAATTGTAGCATGCAATTCATGATGCCTCTTGTTGAAGCACTCGCATATATCGAGGAAGAGTCCTTTATAGTGATTTTACATCAAAGCAAACCATAACAGAGTGTTAAGTACTGCTGAACTCTGCTTCCAAACAGAATATTGTAATACAGAAGATTCTTTAAATATTTTCCAGATTTCATTAACTTGCAAAACCTTAAACACACTAATGATTTAAAAAGAATTACCTCAGCATACACAAAATCAAACACCCAATCACAAGACTTGAAAAATACCACGAACTCACTAACAAAGATCTGCAATTTAGAGTGAGAAGGTCTTTGCACTTTAGTAACAGCTTTGAAAAAAAAAATATTGTCTCGCAGCAAGTGGTAAAAACATTTCTGTTAAACACTGTGATGTTCAGACAAAATTTGAATATGAATCATTTGTATAATAAATCTCCAACACTCATAGAACAGCAATACATACGCATCTTAATAATTTAATTATAATTTTAACAATGTAAATGGTACATTTATGCGTAATGGTATACGTAAATGGTAATTAATGCAATTAAAAAAAGCAATGTTTTTTGTGCCATATATTACACAAAACACAGACCAGTCTGATTTCTGGCATTAATCAATAAACATGACAGATACATTCATCTCAACTACCCTACTGCAGTTTATTAAAAAATACACCATGTTTTCCTAAACAAGACAGCAATTTTAAATTCTTGACAAATAATAATAAATAAAAAAATAGTAGCAGGTTTTATTTTGATTGCTCTGCAAAAGGTAAGTGATTTAGAATTTATCCACCCACACATCAAAATTATACACTATAAAAAGAAATTGGTCCTTGAAATAACCATTAAAAACTTTATTCAAAACCTGAATTGATAGATACATAATAGTTCTACTTATGATATACATGAAGATGCACAAAACTTACCGGCCATGGACGTCTTGGAGGGAGACGCCGGCGCCGCCTTCCTGTGGATGAGGTCCCCTTTAAAAGAGACAAATAGAAAATATATATATATGAACTTTTAATAGTTATAGCATATATTACAAACATTTCTTATATTTGCAATCGCATGTCAAAAATTCTGAGATAGGTGTATACTAGTTTTTATGAGATACTGATATCAAGTAAAACTAAAATCAACTAATCTAAAAACAAGGTATGCTAGTTTTTATAAGATACTGACATCAAGCAAAACTAAAATCAACTAATTAAAAAACAAAATGAATTACGAAAACATTATCAGTTGCTGGAAGTGTATTTTTTTCATCTATTTCTTTTCATTTTAAAAAAGCATTTTGAAGTCAGGATGGTGACTGCCCACAGGTCATAAAATCACACATCTCTATTCTCATGACCCAAAACTCATTTTCTTTTTCTAAAAGAATGCAATGCAAAATGTGTCTGAATCATAAAACTAAAACAACTTGTTTTTTTAAATAAATGTGAATAAACTCATATGCAACTCACATCACAGAAAATGCACATAGATGTCACACAGGATAACAGACACCAGACCTCGCATTGGCCATTTCAGCTAACTTCATACATTTAAATGCACTCTTATTTTACTAATTCTTCTGTATCAGAATTAAAAACTCTCTCTCCTCCTCCCTATCCTTGCAGGTGCCCCCCCAAGGAAGTCTTACTTTGTCTTATCTTTTCAACCATGTATGTAAATGACATACCCTAATCACCTAGCATCGATCTTGCACTTTATGCAGACGACACTGCTGTCTTATCTCACACTTATTCATCTCCAGCGGTACCTGTCAGATGTCCTAAATGGCTGACTGGAAGATCAAAATTAATGTTGCCAGTGCTGCGATTCTTTTCCAGAAAGAGGAATGTCCATAGCCAACTCCAGCCACTCAAACTTTACGATAAAAACGTACCTTGAGTGGATTCTTACAAATATCTAGGAACTCATCTGAATGCAAGGCTACTCTGGAACATCAGTATCAGCTATGCAATAGCTAAAGCACGTACTACAAGAACTCAACTAATGCAACTAATTTCCAGAACAAGCAACCTCTCCCTCAACAACAAAGTTCTAGTATACTCAGGTACCATCATGCCAATCCTCACTTATGCCACTCCAATCTGGGCTCCTGCTGCTGACTCTCATCTAAAGTAAATTCAAGTTTTTCAAAACCTCACACTTCGGATCCTCCCGAATATCACTGGTACGTCCGCAATGAAGTACTACACTCAAATCTCAAAATTCTTCTCCTTGATATTTTGCCCCCCCCCAAGCATATTTGGCAAAATTCTTTAACTTTATTGAACAGATTAACAACCAAGTCTTGCATTCTATCCTGTTTACGATTCAGCAGAACCTAGTTCTGGCTTCATGGTCAGATCATTTAACATCTTTCCTAGGAAGCCTAAAAGGGTTTGTTTGTTTGACCATGGAAACTAACTGTATAAACTACATGTACTTCAAGGGCCTAATCGGCTACTACATAACTGTTTTCTCGCCCACTGTACCTAACGCGGCCAATTTCTCAGTTTTTACTCCCAAGCTGCGCTGAGGGTTTCTAGCTGCCTTTACCAAGACATCTCCTCCAGTATGACTGAATTCAATATCAAATTCTAGCTTAATTCACCTTTCTTAAGTTTTTATTATATATTGAAATTTTAAATTTTAAATTATTAACTTTATCTTTCATTAATGATTAGTTGTTAAACTATAATTTATTGCACATCAATCAATCACTTGAATTTATGCTCATATTCTAATCTACATTATTTACTCATAAAGTAATTTAATTCAATTCCTTAACCACATATCTAAAGTCCTTTTCCAAAAATTTTTTGTGAATAAAGCAGATTTTTGTCGGGTGTCAATCAATAGACTTTAAAACAAATTTAAATGAAATCTTGAACTTCCCAAATATGTGAAAAAGAGGTAAAAAATATAAAGAAAAAAATATCAAAATGCTCAGATTTCACAACCCTCCAATGGCAAAAGAAAATCACTATTTTATGACAGTTATATCATATGTACAGAATGATAATTATCAGGTTTTAACAAAAGTTTCCCACCACCACAAATATCATCTGCACAAACAGTTCACGTTGGCGTGTTTAATAACACTTTGTCAAATGATTTTTGGCATTTGAAAGAGATTTTGTTGTTGTGTTGCAAAATTTGTAAAAAAAAAAAAATGTCATTAAGTATAAGGTGTCAGAAATGGAACTATCACGTTACCAGATTGATCATCATTTACTCCCAGGTCTGTTGCAAAAAATCAATGGCAGAATGTCATCAAATCATGTGTACAGCTTCAGATACTAATGATGTATCATATGACACTGTGAAGGTTTGGTACTGAAAGTTCTAGAAAAAGGGACTATGACATTCAAGAAGCAAACAGTAACCTATCCGTGTTGGCCAACATTGACAGGATAATAGATAAAATGACTAAAGTTTTCATACTGCATTCAAGCAAATGGACCAAACACCAACAGATAACCGTTCATATCCCAAGCCCACCCATTGTGGAATATGGAAGTAAGAATTCTAAGAAAGAAAGTCAGAACCTGCAGAAGGAGGTACAGAAACTGTGACTGGAGACTCAGACAAATTTATAAAAAAGAAGAAGCACTTTATAAGCGTAAGATCTACAATGCAAAAATGAGTACAAGGAACTCAAACTGGGAGAACCTTTCCCACATCTCCATTGGCATACTCAATAGCCAAGGGGTCTCCAGCTATGTCCTATAAAGAAAGAAGATGGGACCTTCTCAAAGGACATTCAAGAGACAATTCAGTGAACAATCAACCACTACTTCCCGAGTGATGATACTCAAGAAGATAATGATATTCATAGACTGATAAGAGATGATGTGCTTTAAAATCCAAATAATGCACTTGACCTTCCTTTCAGCCAGGAAGAAGTCAGGGCAGTAATTGCTACTGTCAAGAAAAAGAGAGCCTCGGGTCTCGATCAGATTACAAGGGAGTGTGTAGAGGAACTACTACTAGTAAATAGTGATCTGTTCTTAGAGATCATGAACAAGTGTCTAGAACTGGAATATTTCCCAAAGACTTGGAAAATAGCAGAGTTGGTGCTATTCCCAAAAGAAGGCAAAGAAAGATCAGACCCAAGGGCTTACCAGCTGATCTGTCTATTCTCCTCACGGAGAAAGTACTGGACAAGCTTATGACACAAAAGCTAACATATCATCTTATCAGCAAGGGCCTGCTTAACCCACTAAAGTAAGGGTTCACTCCCAGAAAGACCATGATTGATGCACTAGAAAATCTAGTAAAGGTGATAAATGAGAATTACAGGAAGAATTGGCACACCTCTGTCATCTTGCTGGACGTAATGTCAGCCTTTAATAATATGTGGTGGCCAGACCTCCTTTCCACACTCAAAGACCTGGACTGTCCATGTAACATTTACCTTCTCCTAAAGGACTACTTGCATAACAAGTGGTTTACCAAAGGGACGGTGTGCACATAAGCGAAGCGCATTATAAAGGAGCTCCACAAGGTTCCAACCTCGGACTATTACTATGGAACATTCTAGCAAACACGGTGCTGAACCTGGACTTGGGCGAAGATACGGTGTTACAAGCATATGCTGACGATTTCATAATAATCGTTGGAGGTGGCAATAGAACCACGATTGAAAGAAAGGCTAAGCTTGCCCTAGAAGAGATTGAAAAATGAAGCAATAAATAAAACTCAACTTTAGCAAAGACAAAACAAGTATGATTACCTTCCCAAAAAGAACGAAGCTGCTTAGAGACCCATCCAGAGTGAAATGAACTCTCTGATTAGGAACAAGGACACTCTGAAATATCTCAGCTTCTTACTTGATAAAACGCTGACGGGTTCTGCACCTCAGAGAGATGAGAAACCTGACCCATACACTGATTAATAACCTGAACAGGTTAATGACCCATAAATGGATTTAAAGGGTAAGATAACGAAGCAACTCTATACCCGAGCAATTGAAAGACTCATTCTATACAGCTGTGCAATATGGTGGCATTACAGCGGAACAGTTCATTTCAGAACTAAATTAATACAAATACAATGCATTGTACTTCTGAATATAACCAAAGCATTCTGTACGATTCCTACAGCAGCTCTCCAAGTACTAACAGGGGCCCTACCGTTAGATCTCAAAGCAGACCAAGAGTTTAAAATCTTCAGACTAACCCATTGTAAGGAGAAAGTGATCCTTAAAGATCATATACTTACAGGAGCAATGACAGAAGAGAGTATGCCAAGAATGAAGCAGGCATCCAGCCAGCGACAAATATATTAAGTGGTACAAAAATCTTCTAATAGGAAGAGGCATTGAGATTTTCACAAACGGTTAAAAAAGTGCAGGCCAAGTCGGTGCAGCATTTGTGGCTTACCATAGAGGGCAGACCATAGAGACCCAAAAACTCAGACTCTGTGCAACATGCATGGTTTTCCAAGCAGAAGCGATGGCTCTAAGAGCTGCCATCATGTGGGCTAACAACAATATCGATAAGACAAGTGCAATTGATGTGTATTCAGACAGCCAAAGCATTCTAAAAGCCCTAAACAGCACGGGCCAAACGCTCATGATACAAGCTCTTACAGAACTAGTCAATACTGAAGTGATGTTCTGCTCAGTTGAGGTAAACTGGGTAAGAGGGCACATTGGAATAAACGGCAATGAGGCAGCAAACAGAGCTGCGAAAGAAGCCTTGAGAAAAGACAATGTGGACTGCGACCTCCCGATCTCTAAACGGGTGGCTAAATACAACATCAT